>KV014852.1:156924-347320 GCA_001598015.1 Dorcoceras hygrometricum
GATCATATTTCCATGGACTTTGTAACGAAATTGCCAAAATCATCCAGAGGTTGTGATGCAATTTGGGTGATTATCGATAGGTTGACAAAATCTGCGTGTTTTATTCCTTATCGAATGACCTATCGACATGATCAAATGGCAGATTTGTATGTTAAAGAAGTAGTGAGATTGCATGGGATACCAAAATCCATTGTGTCTGATAGAGATCCCAGATTTACTTCTCATTTTTGGAGTAGTTTACAACAAGCACTGGGTACGAAACTACATCTAAGCACTGCTTATCATCCTCAAACTGATGGACAATCGGAGAGAACGATTCAGACACTTGAAGATATGCTTAGAGCAGTAGTATTAGATTTTGGTATGTCATGGCAAGATTCGTTACCATTGGTGGAATTCTCATACAACAATAGTTATCAGACCAGCATTGAAATGGCTCCGTTTGAAGCATTATATGGAAGAAAGTGTCGTTCACCATTATATTGGGATGATGTTTCAGAGGTACCTGAGTTAGGACCTGATTTAATTAGAGAGATGACTGAGAAAGTAAAATTGATTCAGCAGAGAATGCGAATAGCACAACATAGGCAAGCCAAATATGCGAATACCAGACGAAGACCTTTGAGTTTTGAAGCAGGGGACAAAGTATTCTTGAAGATTTCTCCTTTCAAAGGTACAATCAGATTTGGAAAGCGGGGAAAATTGTCTCCTAGATTCATTGGTCCGTATGAAATTCTGGAAAAGATAGGTGATCTAGCATATCGACTGGCTTTACCTCCATCTCTCTCTGGTATACATGATGTTTTTCATGTATCTATGTTGCGAAAGTATATGCCTGATACGTCTCATATTATTTCTGCTGAAGAAGCTGAGTTGGATGAAACTTTGAGCTATTTCGAACAACCAATTCAGATTTTGGATCGGAAAGATAAACACCTTCGCACGAAGACGATTTCTTTAGTGAAGATTTAGTGGAATCGACATGGCGTTGAAGAAGCAACCTGGGAAGTGGAAGATGATATGAAACAACGATACCCGTATCTCTTCCAATAAGGTTAGCTCTTAGTCAGCATCAAATTCTCCTTCTGAGCATATGTATTTATAGTGATTGCTGATGAGTTCGAGGACGAACTCGAATCTTAGAGGGGGAGAAATGTAATGCCCAGAATCATTAAGCAGTGGATTAGGGGAGTAATTTCGACATTCAAGAATTTGATAAAGCTTGATTATGAGCTCGGATTTCTTCTGGAAATGTTGGATGACTCAAGAACTGTGTATTTGATTAAATCGCGAAGTGTGAGAACCAGTCAAAGTAACCAGATGAGGCGATTTGATAAAATCAGCAGCAGGTTACTGTAGCTCGCGACTGGTGGAGTTTTGAAATTCAGTTGAAGCGTTATTGTTGATTTTCAGCTGAAAACGAACGCGCGAATAGATGGATCAATAAGAGAATGCCACGTGTTAATTACTGTTACGCACAAGAAATCAGCAGCAAGAGTTTGTAAGCATCTGCTGGTTTATGTACCTGCTGAGTATTGATGTGTATCTGCTGATTATTGATTTCATCTGCTGGTTAGGTGCGACGTCGTCGTTTTGATATTAAACGCAACCCAGTCGAGGGGAAAGTAGTTTCAGCAGAGAGAGTCTACGACAGCGTTTTGAATTATGAATATGAGCTTTGATACGTCATCGTTTAGCAATCAGTCGAGAGTTTTTGAGTATCTGCTGGTTATCCAGTCGAGGGATCAATGCGACACCGTTTTGATGTGCGATCAGCAGCTGGTTCTTTTGTGTGACGTAGTGCCAGCTGATGACATATAACGACGTCGTTGGAATTAGTTATAACGACATCGTTTTGAGTTTTGAATTGTTGCGACTGAATTGATTACTGTTGTTGCGACTGGTTATTACAACAGCTGGTTCTTGCGTCTGCTGAAGAACAACGATATTCGAACAGCGACTGAGGACGATCAACAGCAGTTGATGAATCTGTTTATCGTTATCCACTTTTGGAGCGGTGGGAGTATATCTTGTTTGAATACTCAGCATGACACGTGGAACTCGAATTGAATACGTTGGAAATGATGCACGAAACACAGAAGAGCGTTGTCTATAAATAAGCATGGCTTTGAAATGCTGAGAACATCTTGATCTCAGTTACCAACCTTTGATCGTGCAATACTCTTCAGAAACAAGGAACAGAGTGTAAGAACGTTTATTGAAGCAGTTAAGAACAGAGAAACAAAGGTATAATCTGACAGAAGAGTCAGGAACTAGATTACTCAAGAATGATTGTTCTTGAGTATTCCGCTGAAACCACATACATATATGATTATTGTTCTTGATTTAGAACTTGAGTTATGTGTGTGTCGATCCATCACAGGTAGTGGATTTTTTTCTATTTGCATGAGTTTGCATATTGAAGAGAATTGAATTGATTCTAATGCCCAGGACTGAGTTGGCCTGATTTTCGAAGCCGGAGAAGGTTTCATAGATGAATATTCATGTCAAGATCGGATACGAATCTTGATGGCGTTGAACCGATATAGACTCAATTCGGAGATTGAAGAGGAGAACTAGAATCATTTCATGTCATTGCATTTATTTACAGTTATTACACTGATATGCATCTATTTGTTCTTATGCGTACCTGCTGATTATATTGAGATGATTCTCACCGGAGTTTATCCGGCTGTTGTTTTGTTTTGTATGTGTGCATGACAACAGGGAGAAAGAACTAGTGGGAAGCAACGACGGGTAGCGAGAGATACTACTTAGGCGCTAGATCAGCAGCACGAAGATTTACTACCTGCTGATAGTCTAGATATTTGATCAACTGGTCTTAAGTTGCTGACGTCTGGTTTTGTATATACAAATTAAACGTGTACTAGTTAACGGAGCTTGTAACCGTTGTAAACTTTGACGTTTTTGTATAAAGGAATCATGTTTACGCTACCAGCTGAGTTGAATTATGCTTCTGCTGATTTACTCTTCTGCGGGTGAAAAAATTTTTTTTTTATATGTTACATTTAAAACCCGATTAGATTGTTAAACTTGTTTAGTTTTAAACTAAATACCCATTGATTAAGATTAGAAGATTAATTGTGGGCAGAGAGCCTCACAAAGGTCCTCTGGCAGTTCTTGATCTTAGTGATGTGGATCGGGTTCGTAGTGCACTGCTCGGTTCTCGGGTCTCGAGGTGATAACAGGGGGAATCGTATGTATAATTTTTTAAAATACTCTGATTTTTAATTTGTACAAAGAACATTTATGCCAATGAACAATTCCATACACTCGACGATAAACATACAGATATGTATATATGATATAGCCAAATGGTTAAGCTCGATTAATGTAACAACTCGAGTTTAAATTCCACCTTAGAATTAAACCCAGCGTACAAAGAGAACCAAAGACACAAATTTAAACTGCTAATTAAAAAATAATTAATCCACTCAATCTATTACACGTGCATATATTGTCGTTAACAATGCTTATGGTAATGCGTTAATGGCGAATAGAATAATAAAAACCTTCAGACATTAAACATAGAAGAGGAATTAAATAAACACACAGGGATCTTAAAGAAAGTTCTTCAATTCATTTTTTGCGCTCTCTCTTTGCTGCTCTCGATGAAACCATCTTTGTTTTTCATCAACCAGTATCTCTCAATCTCCTCCGGCTTTCGACCCGGAACTCTCCCAGCTATCAAAGCCCACCTGGATCGTAGTTCATAAATGTCAAAGAATTCTAAGAACCCAGCTAGATAGGTCCGCTACTGCATGCTGTAGAAAGTTAGCCACAACAAACTGTAATTCATATGAATTATAAGTGCTACTTACAACCTCTAAAATAAGTGATTATAGAAGATAAAACTCCATAATAACTTTTCTTCAGTGATTGAGAAACTCCCTTAGAATATCAAACAACTCCTCCACACACTGAATCGATGTGCCCTTTCAGTTCCGGCCACATGCACATGCATGTTAATTTTAATTTAGCAGCAACGTTCTTAAATAAGATGCACGCAGTTGGGTTCTTACTTGTCTCCCACAAGCTTGTGCATTCTTGAAATGATATCTTCTTCTTGCTCGTTCATGTCTATGAATTCCCATTCGATACTGCTCACCTCTGCATCGAAACTTTTTTAAAAGAAATAACTCAAAAAAGAATTTATAAGAATAGACCTAAAACAGTAGATCGGAGAGTATCACCGCTCACATCATCTTGAATCTTGGGTTCATTTTTCGGCGGAGGCTCATCCATGTAGGTGGAATGAAATGGTGAGAGAGAAAAAAAGGGCAAGAAATTGATCGTAGAAAATTAAAATAGGATTCTTGAAGTTGGGAATTGTTTCGACAAAAAAATTATGAGGGCATTCAACGTCAGTGTTTTCTATGACCAACTTCTTTATTGAAACAGTATGCATGTGTCTCTTTTACATAGATATATATGCAAACAATTAGACAGATATATGAGTTCCATGACTGGGGGATGGTCCTAGAAATTTAATTGGATAAACATGAGTGCTAGATTTGAGGACGATATTTATATTTCAGATAATAATAATAAATATTTTGAAAGACAAAATATAAATAATTTGAGGGTGAGGGTGACAACTATATTTTGCTGGTCTCTAAACGTAGCCGGTTTATCTTAAATATTTTCGGGAGTTTATATCTCAAATATGTATAATAACTTTAAAGTGACACTTCATTCCGATTTAATAATTATTTGAATCGAAATTGATCAAATGTAAAATAGTTGTATATACTACTTTTGTCAATTGGAATGAACATAGTTTAAAGAAAAGACAAATATGCCGCAGGGCAAAAGGGGACAAGGAAGAAAAATATATGTGGAGATAAAAATAACTATCGAGTTATTTTCAACCTTTTAAAATCTATACAGTATACAATACGTATATTTAAAGTTTCTCAAAAGGAGATTGTACAAGGTATTATTAGCTTAAGTACTGTAAATTTTCTCGGGAAAAAAGAAACAACAAACATTAATGTACACATTACAATATTTTATTTTGTCAGACAAATTCTAGTACTTTTTTTTTATGGGTTAAGTAATGAATTGTTGGTGTGTGATGAATCTATAGGAATGCAGTGTGGGGGTCCGTCTAATTCATGACAAGGCAGAGATGCACGTGTATATATATATATATAATTTGATACAGTGGACACCTACTATGGACACCTGGATGACATGTCACTTCCTGATGCTGTTACGTCACCCAGATGCCACAAGGTGCCCACAGTATCAGCCCTTTTTTATATATATATATATATATATATATTACAACATCACCCGTTGATAATTAATAATTTGATTTTTTTACAAGATAATAATTAATAATTTGATTTTTTTTACAAGATAATAATTAATAATTTATTTAATATATAATAAAACGAGCCAAACGATGACTAGTGCTGTGACCACAATTGCTAACTTCCAGGTTTAACTTATTTGGTTACCTGCAACATCAAATGGGCCAATTCAAAGTTGCATTTAAACGTGATAATTATATGCAACAAGAGAAAAGTAACGTCTGGTGAGATCCGAATTAAGTGCTCTGACCATCAAATTAAACTAAACGAGGGAACACTTTCACGAGCTAAATTAAATAATTTTAAATTCAAAGAGTTAGATGGCGTATCTGTCGAATTACACACCAAATAAGTGAGCAGACGGAAACAGGATATAGTGCGAAAATTCTTTTTTTTTTTCCATCACTAGAGGTTTCTCAGTTTCACAATAGTTGCAACGAAAGTAAAACATAAATAAATACTGGTTTATCAAGAATACACAAGAAAAGTTGGAATAGTTGATTAACTGTGCATAATATTGCCTAAGGGTTAGATGTAATCCTACATTGAATAAATGCCTACGAATTTTCAAATGTGGGGGTTATCAGTCAAATCACGAACAGCCATCTTGCACAATAATGAGGTGACATGGTTTCACCAAGGCTGCCCTTTACCTCCAATTCGACGGGCCAACTCAAAATCTTTCTTCACTGAGCAAATAAAGAAACAGCATTGCATTAGGAGTTTGGTGTAAAGAATGATTCAACAAGATATAGGTTGATCTTGTGACGAAAGTTCAGGGAAAAACATTAAACAAAAGAATATCAGTTTGTTCAAATGCTTGGATCTATAAATTATATTCACGAATCATGCAAATTAGTTTAGGCCAACCATCAATCTGGAGCATTTATCACAAGTTCGAGGATAATAACCTACTTAGAGTCACACGCTTTGCATGAATTGCACACAACATTGCCTCTTCAAACAGTTGAACTATGTAATCCTCTGCAGCCTACAAGAAGGATGACACAATAGCCATGTAAAATTAAGTAAAACCAAAAGGTCGAATTTATTTGGAGTCTTTGGACATAAATAGTTCCGTATCATGACAGAAATTTCTACTCTCTCCAATGTCGGACATCATTAATCATGTCCATACGAAGAAATTTCAAATCCACCATCCTTTGCATCAAACTCAAACTAAGATGGAGATGACATGCAAGAAGGTGCTGGTAGTGCAGCCGTATGATTTATCCAATTTGAAAGGATAGACAGAGTTGACCAAAAAGTTGTATTTCAAACAAGTTGATTAAAATCTTACAATCAACGTGTATGATGATATTAAATCTTCCTTACAAAATTTGAAAGCTAGATAAACCACCATAGAATGGGCTCAGAAAGACCGTGATCGACATCAGGATTGAAGGTCATTTACCAGGACTCAAAACAAAAATTATTATCAACTAGTCTCTGAGAAGTGAACATATTTTCAGAGGTCGTTCATCAGCAGAAATCCAAAACAAATTCAGACAATGCCAACTAAATCCGGAATAATAAACATCTCAGAGTCAGGTACTAGTATTTACACCTCTTTCTTACTACGTCCACCTGTGTTTGATTTAATTTTGTTGGCTGGATTGCTAGAACGCTCTCTTAGGACAAATGGACCCGAGAAAGTTGACAGGTCTACGATTCTATTCTATAGAGATTGGTGCCACATGATGAGTAACCGAAAAAGCTATTTTCATTCTAAAAAGTAAAGACCTGAGTATACCACAGGGATTCAAGCTAGAATGTCTTCAATCAAGTTGCAAAACATTACAAGTATTACTACCTCCTGAAGGGCCACTAAGGCTTCTGCTTGCCAGCGAGAGATGTCTGGAGCATAAAAGGAGGAAATCTCTCTCACCTGTTACACATACGGAAATGCTTAGATCTATCCAGTTTTATTTAAAATGGAAAAAACAAACACCCAAGAATTTAGCTTCAGATCTTATGTTACACTTGCAAATGTAATGCCAAAAATTGATTTTCAGTAACTTTTACAAGAATGGCATGCAGTAATGTCATATAACAAAGGCATAGATAAACAATCCCACAAGTTGTCCGTGTTTGGGTAATACATATCTACTGGTTCTATATTGTCACAAGAAAAGAATCTCATTCATAGAAACAGGGAGAAAAACAAATACGAATATATATGTTTCAGTGAACTGTACATTAAATTGTAAAGGACACCAAATTTGAGGAAGAAAAGATTACTCCTGAGATACTAATTTAACCACAAGGATACTAAGTTTTAACTTCCCCTTCTGACAAATACAGGACAAATCTCCAGAGACGTCCTGTGGGTCAATTTTAATTTTCGAAAAACAAATAAAGCTTTCAAAAAATAATGATTCTTTCGGTTCTTCAGTGCCATGTAAGCTTACAGCTCAATGTTTTGTTTTTATCTACAGAGCCAAGTATAATTTGTTGCAGTTACCATCCCTGGATATGACACTGCAACCACAGAGGCTCAAACACCATATAAGTTGCAAGTTTATGATCACCCGAAACACTTTCTGTAGTTAAGTGGTTATCTATACTGATGTGACCATTCTTGATACCATATTGGTAACCTCATGACATCCAAAAGAATAAAAAGGGAGCAATATCAAATTCAATAAGCATATTTTATCCAATGAGTTCTAACAATATACCAATCTGGACCCGTTACTTGTTACTCTAAAAACATAAGTACCCTTGAGTATTCCCATTCCAATCACTAGATGCCATATACTCATACACAACCAGATGAGAGCCCAACAACAAACTCTAACAAAGCGTGCATACTATAGACGTTCAATGGTCCATTTTAAATCTTCAATGCTGTAAACCAGTCTTCGAAAAAACTTAGACTGATACTAATTATGTCATGGCATCAAAAAGATATCAAAAGCAGCCGATATAAAGATTCGATAGGTGAATATTAAGCGCCGGGTCTACAAATGGTCCACTCAAATCCCTGATGACTACTTAATCTAACACCAGTACCCCTGATCAATCCTGTTCCAAATTCCAGACACATAACGTCATAACCCAAAGAACCACAAGATAGGACTGAAAACAAACTATAAGGACGTATGTACAAGATGTTAGATATTACGGTTCTAATGAATGGAGCAGCGGGTATCAGAAGGTTCCAGGACTTCTGATATTTCCGAATTTCTCGCAGAGCCACAGTCCCGGGCCTGTTCCTTCGCTTCTTCTGTACTTGTCCAGCTCTACTAGCTGAAGAAAGTAAAGAAAACGAATCACAGCACACCTCATAAAACTTACACTGACGTAAGTTATGCAACACATAAATTAAACTACAACACAAATTTCACTAAACCTCTCAGAAACACTACTAAACTTACAACATGCGTAAAGGAAACCACACAAACGCGAGAATAGAGAAACTCACTGGTTGAAGCACTTCTTCCAGAAGAACGCTGAAGAAACCAAAACCACATAATTCAATAACATTCAACGTAGTTAAAAATCACATTTTGGGGAGTAGAAAGTTCGAATGGAGCGAGATTTGGACGAATTTCAACAAACCTTTGGAGTCGAAGTTGGAGTACCTCCTGTGGCTGCAGAGACAATGATTAAAAAACTAAGATACATTAGGGTTTCGAAAAGCCAGCAAAAATAAAAAGGGCTACAGAGGATTTGTTTCGCCCATTCTGACGCTCACCGGCTGGTTTACGGCGGGTGGTTCGCCGTAAAGCGGGTTGTTTTGTTCTTGCCATGCCTTCCTCTTCTTCTATTTTCTTAGAGTTTTGGTGTTTGAAAATGAAATTAAGAAATCAAAAATGATTTCCTTTGTTTTTCTTGTTACCGTTCCAAAGTTACAGAGAGTGAGAATGCCATTGGATGATGCGGAAGCCACTTTTGGATATTGCGTCAAAGAGAATATTAATGTGTATGTGTGTGTATAGATATCATGCGTCTCATTTCAATTACTAGTTTGTAAATGAAGCGCAACCCAAATGTATTTTCTATTTTTTTTTTTTTTTTGTAAATAGGGTTCCTTTCTCTCACAATCTCTATCAAACTATTGTTAACATGAATTCTGACATCATTTTTTCCAAATCTTTAGCTACATTTAAGAATATTGGGCTCACAATTAAAGAACGAACCCAAGTTAACTTTATTTACGACTACAATTGGCAATATAATCCAAATAACAGATACCGAGTTCTGGTAAAATGAATGTTAGAAGATACTAGTTTCTTAGGACAAGTAGTAGCAAAGTTGCTGATTAGAAAACACTACCACTGTAAGATTTTATTGCTGAAGTAAACAACTCAACACCATTCAAGAGATTACAAACCCGAAACTCAGATATCCTAAAATAAGTCACATTTGGGCTGTTACAAAATACGCTCGCGGACGTCTACTCTATGGCTGTGAAGGTATAGGCGAAGACGGAGGCTTGTAATCAGGATACTGCATACATCAACAAGAATAGTATGATTAATAAGATATAAAAAATGTACGGAACGGAAATAATCGCAAACAAGTGCTAAAAAGATTTTACACATTCACTTACGTTAGGATAGGGTGAGAGTGGCCTTGAAGTACCCTGAGGAGGCTCATCTTCAGCTTCTGCTTGTGGGACAGAATTGACTTCAGCTTCTGCTTGTGGGACAGAATTGACCTCTGGAGTTGCCTCTACTTTTGCTGGTTCACTGTTCCCTTCAGGGGCGGTCTCAGCTGTCTGGATGGCAGTTTCAGCAGGAGCAGGTAGAGCCTTGGTAGTCACAGTCGAAGGGAGAAGGGCTCTCCCTATTTGCTAAAAGATTTTGAAACCAAAATTGTGAAAGAAATTAGTGTCCCAATTTTAATTCAAGGTTTTTTGCTGTAATGAACTGAATCCTCAATAACATGTTCACTTTCGTTATGGCAGGTACCTTTATGTCACCCACAAGTTCGTTTGGAGCGATTTTTGTGTTCACGATATCCTCAATTTGCTGTATAGTCTGCTTTCGATCCTGTTGATGAAAATGATCAAACATTGTTCAATATGACAGTGTTGAGAAACGTCTGATAGATCAACATATCAACATTATGATATTTCAGTTATGTATGCTGCTGCATTTGCTTGTCAATGATCAAGTTTTGAATAACCAGTATTTCACAAGAACTAACACTCAAATATCAAAATTTGCAGGATGAATGAAGAAACTAAAATAAGAAACAGACCTCTGCAAAGAGGAGTTTCTTGCCTACAAACTGAATAAGAGCAGCAGAACCCAAAACTTGGAGAACTACTTCCACCTGTAAAATATATTGAAAAAGGTAAGGCAATAGTCACAACATCACAAAAATATCAAAATCCCGTGATGCCGAACCTCTGTAAAAGACAAAATCCCAATACCAGCTGCAGCAGCAACACCAAGAATCAGAGGCAAAGCATCAGAACCATCCTGCCAATACACTAATTATAGTCTTAGAATTTGCTTTGGAAGAACATGGTACAGTTGAACTTGAAGAGATCTTTAAATTTTCTTACTTATTAACTAAGACATTACCCCAATTGTGCCGGTCAAATTGCTCAGGTCGAGGCTCCACGCTTTACTTGGTGCTATCCAAGGAAGATCACTTTTCTGCATAATTTTTTATCATTGATAGGTTGGGTTAAGTTTCAAACCAGAAATTAAGAATAATACTGTTGAATTTAGTTTTATGAAAGTGTAATGAGAAAAAAAGTGTGCAGGCACCGTCCATCCTCTAGATCCTTCTGCACCATCTCTGATTGCATAAGCAGCTTTAAATCCATTTGCTGTAACCAGCTCTGCTACAAGTTCGGAGTTTCCGTCAAATCTGGTTCATCACAATTCAAAAACATCAAATTGCTACGATTGGGTCATCGAACTCCCAAGTGCAAATTATTTAAGCCCGAAACAGCACCAACGTGAAGGTATATTGCACTTATACAAAGTTGTTATTTTTTAATAATATTTCATTCATCGCCAATGATTTATGATCCACGCAAATCAAGAAACTGGTCAATGGCAAAATTGGTGTTCACATTACTATGAAGTCTGAAGAGTCAAGCACCATGAGATGGATGATACGCCTCTAAGCAGCAGGACAATGAACTTTGCTGAGCTGTATCAAATATGAGTTTTTTTGTTTATTTGAGTAACTAACTAATAGGTAGCCCTTGACGCTCACTCTAGATCATCTCCCGGTATTATAGTCCTATCTTTAAGAATTTAAGATCAGTGTAACAAAGTGTGACCAACTTTCCAGAAACCGGAGAGTGAACAACTGGATTGAAGCTGTGAACTTTCAGATTAAGAACTACAACATGAAACAGCTCAGAATTCTTACTTATCAAGTATAAATAACGTGGTGCTTTCGGGTTCTTTAAACTTCGAAGACAGCTTCTTCAAGAACCCTGATTTGTCTTCGCCATTATACTCCAGAGCCACCGGCTTCTTCTTGAAACTCCGGATATCCGGGCTCCCCACTTGCTTAATATCCTGAGGTGCTCGTATATCAAGTAGTTGGGCCTTGTCATCGTCGCCCAATTTCGAATAAGCAGACTTCGCAGTCTCCACCCCCCAATTCTTCGATTTGCTGAGCAGCTGAGAAACCACCAGCGGAAACGCCAGGAACACCACTCCGCCGCCAACAATTAGGGGATTCTCCGCGGCAAAATTGGTAACACTACCAATAATCCCGGTGGCATCAATATCGGGACGTAAACTGCTCAGGGGTTGCTGCAGAGTTTCATCGTATGTCAATGCTCTTGCAAAATCAGTACCCAGAGCAGAAGATAACAGTACTAGACCCCCCGCCATACATCTTGAAATGGTGAAAGATTGATTCTTGAACGGGGAAACAATGGCCGGCGACAGATATTTTCTGGGCCCCGATCTTTTATCAAGAACCGAGATAGGAGTCAAGCCAACTGCTTTAAGGGCCTCCATTACACGATCCAAATCACTAAATCACCAATCCTTTAAGCTCAAAGAACAACTAAAAGTGTAAAATACAAGTACAACGGAAATAGGTATCCCGATGTTTTTGGAGCTCATGTGCTGTGCAATCGGGGTGGGTGGCAAGTGGGTGGTGATAGTGAGTCGAGGTAAATTGGTGCCAAAGTAGAAGGGAGCTGAGAAGTGTATACAAATGATGGATGACACGTTCCACTGTATGGTAGATGGATTGGGGGACTTTTTTAGCTCCAATGATTCTATGGCTAAGGATATGTTGAGCGAACTGTCTTGAAGTTCTGGAACTTAGTAGTGGAAAAAATAATATTTTAAATATGAATATGTAATAGGAATACAAAAGAGAAATGCAGATCTCTCTGTCTTTTCTTTCCTATTATTTACTTTAATCACATTTTTCTAATTTAGTGAAAAGGGTGTGTGAAGACATTTCACGTTAAATAGTAAATACGAGTACGTTTGATTTAGTGGTTATGACTAGGTTTATTAGTTAGGCTGCATTTGATAAGCATGATTAGCATAGGATTGGAAAATAGTCTCACGTTTGTCTCGTTTTTAACGCAATCATAGCAATACTTTCGGCCCATGATAAGTATGAATTTCAGCTTTATGCTTGTGATATTTTATCCTTCAAAATAGGAGGTATAACTAGTCCCGCTTATACTACTAATTACTATTTTACCCTCGCTCAAATCTCTACTCTTATTCGCATTTTGTCTACATTAATTTCCATGGTGATAACCTTTGAAATAACAATAGCCGCGATTTCCATGGCGATGACGACCACCTCCGCTACCCGTCACCAACGGCCGATGCATTCCCCAATTGAATCACTAAAAGCTTCGACAAGGGAGGCTTCTTCGATCTTGGCCACCCTTTGCTCAATCGAATCGTTGAAAGCTTCGTCGAAGCTGCTGGGATTGGAGCAATACAAGCTGTGTACAGGGAAGCTTATTTGAATGCTGTAGAAAGTGTGAATGGAGATTGAACCACAGACAACAACAATGAGATTGAGGCTCCAAAAAGAAATCAACGATTTCCGGATCTACGAGGAGAAAGCAACCGGAAGTCGGTTGAGGCTTTGGTGAAGAACATGGCACAAAATCTCAGCAGTGGGGTTTAGCAGCAGGGATATATTCCGGTGTTGTGCTTGCCCTAGCCATAGGTGAGCACTCTGTGCTTGCCCTAGCCACAGCTTGATTGCGGGGGCAGCCACGGGAGTTGTGCTTGCCCTAGCCACAGGTGAGCACTCGCAAGAGCAGGTGGTGCAGAGTGCCACATTTTGGAATGGGAGAAATATAGTTTTAGGGTTATTTTGGTCCAGAAATTTAATATCATATTTAATCATCTCATATAAAAGTGAACCTAACAAAACACGTCATACAAAATACAAAATATCCTCAAATATTTATAACTTATCATTTAAAGTTAATATTCATTAATAATCTCATATTAAGCGGACCCATAATATTAATATCTCATCTTTATTCACTCTGCTCAAAGTTTTTATTAGTTATTAGAAGAGTGAAATTATAACGTAATCCCCATATCCCCAACTCATCAATCAAGTAGACATATTATTATCAATCTACTACTATCCAAACATTAACTCATATATTTTAATAATTATAATTATAATATCATTTATCTAATAATATAAATATAAATAAAATAAATTATTATAAACAGTATAATTGTGAAACGAAAAATTAATTACAAATTTTGAAAAACTTCTTTAAATACAACATTTATTGTTGAATTTTTGTTTTCGCACCTGGATTATTTTGATCAACATATTTGTAAAATTATGATAGTTGGATTGGTCCCTAATTTTTCCAAATGTGTCATGATGTTGTTGGTGCAGTATCCACAGAGTACATGATAGCTTGTTGTCCCTTTAAAACAATATTTAAGAACCAAAAACTTATTTTATTGTAAAGAAATTTTTTTTAACACAAATCTACATACTCAGAATCTTGTAGATATCAAGAAGTCTGATTTCGCGGCCTCCAAACTCTCTGCTTTGTGGTGAGTCGCGTGCAACCAGTTGTCCAGTGACATCTGCAAAATAAAAAAATGATTAACAAACATTTGTAAACTAGTTATTTAACAATTCAAAGTAGAATTTTATTGCAAATCAAATAACATAGTTTCTTCAATTTCTGCGTTCCTCGTACCGCTGAAAGTTCAAACATCATCGATGAGAATGAATCATCGAAGATTTCACATACATGAGTTTTGTGATAAAATTAATCTTATACTTGTTTATTGTTTTTTTATGCTTCATCCGATTTTCTGCGACAATGATATTTCTTTTAGCGAACAGCTGTCCTTCTTTAAGAATTGGTCTCACTCTATCCAAAACTGGTTTCTTAACTGATCCATGAATGCGATTGTCATATGCAAAAAATCGAACGGTGTCAGAAATTTTTCATTTCAATAAAATGTGAACATACTAATATATCTCTTTGTCATGGAAAACACATTCAAGAGTGAAATCTCACTTTTTTCATATGCAGGTAACTCATGGCATCGGACCAGTCGGAGTTTGAGCGTCCATTGCATTTTTGAAGGGTTAATTTCTTTGATAAATTAAATAGAGGAGCCATATATTTTCTTGTGTAAGAGCTCAAAATTTTCTCCTAGTGTTGGTTTAGACATGGTTGTAATCTTTATATAATGGAAGGAGTTTGTCTCGAAATTTTAATTCTCAAGTTTTAAATTGATTTATCTCGAAATTTTAAAGGCCTCTAAATAAATGTTGGTCTCGAAATTTTAAAAGTTTCAAAGTAATTGATTTGTCTCGAAATTTAAAAAAACTAAAGATATTTTATTTGAAAATTTAAAGGATACAATTTTTATTTACTAATTTTGTATTTGTAATTATGATTAATATTATTTTAATAGCTTTTCATTTATATCATTTTATAATTTCTTGTCATTGTTATTTTAATTGATTTGATTCGAAATTTTAAAGGATTCAATATAAATGACTGGTTTCAAAACTTTTTTAGGAGTCAAAATAATTAATAATTGAATTGTCTGAAATTTTAATGGATCAAAGATAATTTATGTTTGTCACTGGTTTTAATAGTTTTTAAAAATCAAAATAATTAATAATTAAATTTTTAGCTCTCAGCAACAATGATGGAAATAGAAATTGGTTGTATAAGATTTCTATCGGTCTGGGCTAAGATTTGGGCCGAGTATGTGCTAAGCTGAAATCAAAATCGCATTCCCCCATGAAGAAGCGCCACTTTCTGGTCTTATCTTCAGTTATCTTTCGGTACAATACAACACTTCCACCAAGAAGAAAATATCTATGGAGAGGGTTTTGGTTTCATTTGGGAACCCAGGCTTCTCGAATTGCTTGTGCGACTTGAAGGTCAGTCACTTAAGTTCGTGAATCCCAGCAATCCCATTTACCTTCTTATGGATATAGCTTGAATGGTGATTGGTAGTGTGGTCTTCTACTGTATTATGATATATTAACCTTTGATTCCTAAAAGAAACTAGAGATTACTATGGAACCAAAGTTGTTGATTTCTACCCACAAAGTTTCAAATTCAGTTGGTGCTTTTCCATTTTTTCTTTCATACAAGTCATCACCGCTTCAAAACCCCAAGTTTTGTTTTGATGCCCATTCAATATTCTGTGCTAAACAGTCGGTGAAGACTCCTTTTCTGGGGAAGAAATTAGTCCTTCAGGAAAAGGATGAACTTTTGTGGAGTACAAGGAGAGATCATTTACCTTTTCCTGTAATTAGAGCGGGTGTTGTGAAGAGGAGGAAAGAGCTTCCCTTTGATAACGTGATTCAAAGGGACAAAAAGCTCAAGTTAGTTTTGAAAATTAGGAAGATTTTGACGAGCCAGCCAGATAGAATTATGGCTCTTCGCCATTTGGGTAGGTTTAGAAAAGCGTTGGGACTACAGAAAAGGAGGCGGTTTATTGCTTTGTTGAGGAAATTTCCTTCTGTGTTTGAGATTGTGGAAGAAGGGGTTTATTCGCTTAGGTTCAAGTTGACACCCGAGGCGGAGAAGCTATACCTCGAGGAGTTGAGGATTAGGAATGAAATGGAGGATTTATTGGTTGTTAAATTGAGGAAGTTGTTGATGATGTCGATTGAGAAACGGATTCTTGTGGAGAAGATCGCTCATTTGAAAACTGATTTGGGCCTGCCTTCGGAGTTCCGAGATACTATTTGTCAGAGGTATCCACAGTATTTCAAGGTTGTTAGAACTGGTCGGGGGCCAGCTCTGGAGTTGACCCATTGGGATCCTGAGCTTGCTGTATCTGCAGCAGAGCTCGCCGAAGACGAGAATAAGGAAAGAGCTCTAGAAGAGAGAAATTTAATTATTGATCGGACCCCAAAGTTTAACAGAGTGAAGCTACCTAGGGGGCTTAACCTTTCCAAAGGTGAGATGAAAAGGATTTGTCAATTTAGAGACATTCCTTACATATCACCTTATTCTGATTTTTCAGAATTGAGGGCTGGTACACCGGAGAAAGAAA
Organism: Dorcoceras hygrometricum; assembly: GCA_001598015.1. Classification (NCBI taxonomy): domain Eukaryota; kingdom Viridiplantae; phylum Streptophyta; class Magnoliopsida; order Lamiales; family Gesneriaceae; genus Dorcoceras; species Dorcoceras hygrometricum. Next base: position 173,747 of record KV014852.1, read on the forward strand.
AACATGCATGTGGCGTTGTTCATGAGATCTTGAGCCTCACTGTTGAGAAGAGAACACTTGTAGATCATTTGACCCATTTTCGAGATGAATTTAGATTCTCTCAGCAGCTCAGGGGGATGTTTGTGAGGCATCCTGACATGTTTTACGTATCTCTCAAAGGGGATCGAGATTCAGTGTTCCTACGTGAAGCTTACCGAGATTCTCATTTGATAGAAAAGGACAAATTGTTGCTCATCAAGGAGAAACTTCGTGCACTGGTTAATGTTCCAAGATTCCCTAGAAGAAATATTTCAGAGACAGATTCAGATCGAGCAGTAGGAACAGATCATGAGGGTGGATCAGATGAAGATGACGAAGATGAATGGTCCGACATTGACAATTTAGGAATTGATGAAATTGATGATTTTGCTGATGGTGATGCTGAGGATTACGAAGATGGTTGGAGTGATGACGGAGATGATGATGATTTGCCTCCAAACTTCAATGATGACGAAGATGATTTATTGTCAAGTTCTGAACAGAGTAAACCAAATGTTAAGCAAGTTAATGGCTCAAAGACAAGTGATGAAAAAGATCTAACTCCAGTGTTTCCAGATGGCAAACCAAGAGAACGTTGGTAAAATGAATAGTATCACGGTTACATCCAAAATGTCCCGACATAACACACGGCTCTTTATTCTACACCATTCGGAATGGGGGTTAGTCTTGAGAAAGAATCGAATATAGGAGCTTGAATGTTTCTCAACGTCGATATGTGTTAAGACACTTAAAAAACTCAGTGGCGGCTTGAGAGTAGAGGAATATTCACTTTGTTTTGATCTTCTAAATTTATATGTTTCCTCATTCACAAGTTTTATTGTAAGACGATGGCCGATGTAGTATGTTTCATCTATACAAGATGGTTCGTTTAGTTCAAATGCATAATCTGGTATCTTTAAACGTTAGAGCTCTTAAAGCTTTTTAACCTAGATGTAAAATCTGTGGGCTTTATGTGTTTCGTCTTGAAATGTACGGTATGCCCTCCTGTTCTTGTCATATGCAATTTCAAATCATCCACCTTTCTCCATTTATATTTCTCTGTTCCTGTGTGATAGGTATTGTAGAATAAAACGGCAGATTATCTAGCTTGCCAATGATATGAAACTAGCACACAAACTTGGATTCTTTATTCCAATGAGGAAGGTATTATTAGTATACGACGTTTGCAACTGCTAAAATCAGTGTTATGACATTTATTTACAACTATATGAACACAAAACTCATAATTATTTGTTCTCTTAGTGGTTTTAAATTCTCCCTTAGTCTATGCCAATTGAATTAGATTACTGAGCTGATGTGTTAGATTCAAGAAATGTGACCATTTCAGCAATAGTTGAAACTTATTTGGAAGAGAAGAGATATGGCAAAACAAAACATTTGCCGATTCTTGAATCGAAATCCTCTCCCACAATAGAGAAATGAAAGTAGAACAAATACGAGGAAATCAATTCATTCTTATCTCTCTTGCAAGGCTGTTTATATGCCTTTTTCACAATGACCCATAATTTGCTTGTGTGGTCTTATAATTGTTTGTGGAATCGATATGTTGTAGACGGTGGAGGAGCAAGATTGGTTAATACTGATTCCTTGTCAGTGTGCGTGCTTTAATTTCAGAACCACACCTACAAAGAAGAGATACGAAATGCTATTTTAATGTAATTTATTTGTATGCGGTAAGTGTCACCACTAATTATATTTAGCTACGGTTAATTTAATCTTTATCTTAGTAAAACGTACAGGGGGGACCTCTAAAAAGTGGGTGAGATGGTTTTATTTTCTTATCGTGGAAGTCTCGTAATGAATAAGACATTTTAATTATTTTTTAAGTATAAAAAGATTTGAATATTTAATTTATTTTAAATAACTATGTTTTCTAAATTCTGATGATGCGTATTTAAATTGTGTAAATCCACCGAAATGTATTTCACCGGGTGGAGGATAGAAATCACCTCCAAATTCGAAAACATCATTAAATATAAACTATTTGGAAGCTATAAAAACAGGAAAATAAAATTACACACATTGTATCAGATATATTGTGGTATTTTTTTTTATTTGAGAAGTTTAATTTATTGATACAAAATATTATGCATAGACCACGAAAGACATATATATCACAGAAAAATGTGGATTACGTGGAAGTCATGGTACTAAAATAACTTATAATGTTTAGTGCGAACAATGAGACATAACTAATCGGCTATATACATCTTTTGTTTTATATTTAGCCGAAAATGTTATCCACATATAAAGATATATTATTATAATCATACATCTGTATCCCATGAGCCAATACTATTGACAAAAACCACTTGATTCCAATTTCCAACTATGTATCGCTTTTACATATAATTATTTTGATTTGATTCACCATTTCCTCGTCTTTTCTATTTGCCTCTTCCATCAAGGTGTACGGAAATCATCAAACAATAATAAACCGAAGGGCAAGCATAGTAATGGCCTTTTGAACAAATCTTTTGTCTTATCACTTTATCGTTGTGAAAAGAAGATCATATAAATACAAAATCCATGGAAAACATAATATATGTTCTTTAATTTACGACACATGGTTAAATTTGTCAATACAGTAATTCTTGCGAACTTTTCATTAATAAATACAAGTGCGATACCTAAAAAGGCGCCGAACCCGAACAAAGAAGATCGCTTTATTAGTGTTGAAACTATTTGCTATACATAAAATTTCAGAAAATAAAGTGAAAATATACATATTTGACGATACCGAAGTTTTCCTCGGTCGGAGAGCTGTCACCATGTTGAGAGGTCGGCAGGTCGATCCTCGAGCATCGAGCTACTTGAGTGGTATGAGGCACAACAAGCTACAAATAGTGAGGCACGTCGAGAGATTTGTTCTCGGGGGATGCACAGATTTGAGCAATGATGAGCATGCTTCTTCTAACGACCTGCAACCATAGATGCTAATCTGAGGGTGCCGGAAGCGTTCCGTCGAAGTCTTTCTGATACTTAAGTGAGGTCGGATGCTCGAGAATAGAGAGCAAAAGTGGATATCAAGCAGAGAGCTTGTGAGTTTGTGAATGAATGTATAGAGGGCTAAGCGGTGATTGCGGGTATGTTATCCTGCGTGTGACGAGCTTGAGCGGGTCTTACTGATGACGTTATACCCGAGTTTGACAACTTTTCAGGTGAGATTATCACCATGACTTTTCGGGGTGAGACTAATTCAACGTACACTTATATTATGTCATCATAGGATCATTGCGAATAATAAAATGTGCCAGAGAGTTCGGCCACTGGCTTGATCTTCTCGAGCTCATGATATAGGATCGTCGGTCCTCGGGATAAGAGATGTTATGATGGGTGAAGGTTCTCATGTCACGAGGTGATATATGGGTAATGGGATATCAATATTAAATATTTTATCATAGATATCATATACTGATGCATGTTGTGCAGCTAATACTACTATTATTATATGTTAACGAAGTCTAGAATGTTGTGATTCCCCATTTCCACATAAAAGAATTCCACGTCGTTTTCTACAGCTAGAACACGATTTACCTAAAAAAACAGTACACTTTTACCTTATTATTTAATTATATAAATGAAAATTCTCTTTTTATAATGCATGCCACCAACCCCTATATATTAATCTACTCCTTTTTTCCCTCAACGGGGTCATCTGTAGCTATCACCATCAAAAGGCCAAACTCTATTGAGACGCGGTGCCACTGAAATGATACACAACAATATACAACTCACTGATCTGAAGCCAGATTCCACAATATACAACTCACTGATCTGAAGCCAGATTCCACAATATACAACTCACTGATCTGAAGCCAGATTCCACAATATACATATATATATATATATATATATATATATATATTCGAAATGGGTTGAGATTTACATGAAGATAAAATTATCGAAACGAATCAAATGTGGGAATGATTGATTGGGTAAGATGCTATATTCTTCGTTTTTTGATGGTTGACTTTTTTCTTCGAGGGCCCCTGCATATCTCTGTTTGTTCACGCTGGAAGATAATATATAGTATATACAAGCTAGAAAATAAATAAATTTCACATGTATACCATATTGAATTAAAGTAGACATATGGTTCTGAACCTTTACGTTTTTCAGTGCAATTGATTCTGATGTAACCGATTTTTGCCCAGCCAATGAGCTGTCACCACGTTAGACCATCAACTCAAGAGGTCGTGAGATTTGGAGGTCTGTAGGTCGGGAGGTCTGGCCTCAAGTAATGAGCTGAGGAAGATCTGGAGGTCTGTAGGTCGGGAAGTCTGGAGATCTGAAGGTCTGGCCTGGTGGGATGAGCTGGACGTCCTTCCTGCAATGACCTGCGACCACAGACAAGGGTCAAAGGGCGTCGGGAGTCATCCCGACGAAGGGCCTCCGATGCTTAAGTCAGCTCGGATGATTGAGAAGATATATAGAGTGCAGAGAATAAGTCTGCTAATGTGTGTAAAATGAGAAAATACCTGGTATTTATAGGAGAGCCAAGGGGTTGCGTGTTGTACTACCTGTGTAATTATGAGTAGGGATGGGTTTAGCAGACATCACGTGTACGCTACCCTATCACCTGTACGCAGGGATGTGTCTTGCAGCTTTGTCAGAGTACTAATCATGAGTTATACAAGAGGGCCAAGTTGCTTGTGTGGGGTCGCTGTCAAGGCCAGACCTGACGTCAGGTCGGGAGACTATACTTGTGCAGACTTGTTACACCTAGAGATCCCGATGTGCACTCTTGGGTCAAGAGGTCTTCCTGCAAGAGGTGTTCCTGGAAGAGCTGAGATCTTTCTGCAATAGGTCTTCCTGGAAGAGCCGAGGTCTTCCTGCAAGAGGTGTTAATGGAAGAGCTGAGGTCTTCTGCATGAGGTCTTGGAAGAGCTGAGGTCTTCCTGCAAAAGGTGTTGGAAGAGCTGAGGTCTTCCTGCAATAGTTCTTCCTGGAAGAGCTGAGGTCTTCCTGCAAGAGGTGTTCGTGGAAGAGCTGAGGTCTTCCTGCAATAGGTTTTCCTGGAAGAGTTGAGGTCTTCCTGCAAGAGGTGTTCGTGGAAGAGCTGAGGTCCTGCAATAGGTCTTCCTGAAAGAGCTGAGGTCTTCCTGCAAGAGGTTTTCTTACAATATGTCTTCCTGGAAGAGCTTAGATCTTCCTGCAATAGGTCTTCTTGGAAGAGCTGAGGAGCTGAGGTCTTCCAGTGGAGCTTTAAGATGAGCTCGTTTCTCGCGTCCCGAAGTGAAAATTAATAGTAGTATAAGATTCAATAATTTATATTCTAGTGTGCCTGTATCAAACTTTGATCTATCGCACCAGCTTCTCCCCAAAATCATATACACGCAGCTCGTGATGCTTAGTTCATATAACCTAGGTAACAGGTACAACCTAGGCGTGGACAATCTGATAGATTGGTTTGACGGCATATTTTGTATATTACTAGGTATGTTAGATTGTTAAGAAATTATTGAAATCGATCTTGCAATTTATTTTCAAGGAATGAAATTCGTGGAGATATGAATGAGGAATTTATTTTCAAGGAATGAAATTCGTGGAGATATGAATGAGGAATTTATTTTCAAAGATGGGTCATTCTCTAGTTTTGAAAATTCACAAAAATCCAAATCGGCCGCCAATCTTGTTGCAATAGATCAGGATAAAATGTAAGATATATATGCTCATTTATATCACATATAGGAGTGCGTATTTGTTTCGAAACACAGGCAAATCATGAATTTTCAATACATATTTTCCGAATCGGAGTACATATTACTCGTTTGAGTGAACTCATTCTACCTTATTTCGGAGAAGATGAATTATCAGGGAAGGATGATGATGCTATCGAATGGACTCTGATAGTACGTAATTAATTTAAAATACAGGTAATTCTCGAAAAATTAAGGTCTATACTGGGTGCATTCATCATGATTCACGAGTGAAAGAAATACTGTTTTAATTTGTCTAATAAAAATAATTTATTTGGTGTTTAATTGGGTGAGTAGGACTATATATTGAATGTGCCAAATATAAAAAATTTGCAGATTTCATTTAGGCGTGCTTAAATAATACACTAATAAAATCGAACCAGACATATCCAACAGTTGATTAATTGGAGGGGAACTCATCATACCTCAAAAAAATTATACTTGCCAGCCTACATAAGATCTGATTTACCAAGGCCAAATTTATTAGGGTCCCACAATGCCTCCAAACTGTAATTCTCTTGAAATTTGGCTATAAATAGGGTTTGAAATGATCAAACCAGCAAAGCCAAATTAAACCCTTCAGAGGTGAGATTGTTACTCTCCCTCAAGGGCTTCTAGCCTAGCTGCTGTAGTATGCATATATATACTAAATTACGTATAGTAGATCGAGTAGCAAGCTAGAAGAACTTGGGGGAGAACTAACAAGTTTGCCTTTGTTAGCTAGCTTCCTCTTTTCACCATGGCCGCCTTTGTTTCTCTCCCTCAAAGGTTTCTGGCGCAGCAAGATCAATATGCATAGCCGAAAGCCTTTGAGGGGAGGAACAAAATCTGTCGTGGTACTCCTCAGCCTTTTCATTTTCTATTTTCAACTACTATTTGATGCACATATATTATATATATATAGATATATCACTTGTATTTTTGTTTACAAAACTCGTTCTCTGTGGGAATTAGGCGAGGAGAATTTGAGAAAATACTGTTTTTAGATGCTGCACAAATATAATAGTTTATGTATTCTCCCTCCTTTCTCTATATATGCTAACTAGCCAGTACTCGGAGACTATATCATTGTTTTTTCTTTTCTTTTCTGTTTGTTTGTTTTTGTCTTTCTTGTATCTGTATTCAGATTATCTTAGTTTTTAAGTCTAAGTAGAAATCAATTATATTTGTTACGCGTTCTTTTAAAAAATTTAATAACAATATAGTCAACTTAATTCAAAGCAGACAAGTTCTCTTCTTCCTTTTCCACACGGAGATCAGTTCGTAGTTAATATAAACACACTCATGTATTAAAACATTTTTGTGACGAGAATGCAAATTTCTTTGATTATAGTGCGTGTATACTCTTAATCAGTTCATTAGTCGATGGATTGGATGAGCTCTCAGCTTGACCAGCGAGTCCAGTTTCTTTCATCTATTCATGTGTATGCACGGAGATGCCTAAATATTATGGTGAACGAACCAATTTGGTCGTCTAACATCACAGTGTTTTCTTCTTTTTTTAGTTATGATACTAAGAGAGGAAAAGGTACTCGGACGCCGAGTACATATCATTGTTAGGACTTTATAAAAACCCAAGAGCCCGTGCTCGAGGAATGTTTTTCGAGTAGGTCAAAAGCTGTCAGACCCATACCATATAAATGATTAATCCGGGTAAAGTATTCTCAGTTATTGTCAGATTCATATTAGGTTATGATTGGTCTGATTACGTGTGCAGGGTAAGCATGAGTGGCCAGAACACCCATTGATATTCCCTACCAATTATAAGACAGGACTCTACAAAGACCCAGAAGCGTAATTTGATCTCCTTGGGTGGCGATGTGTAACTCTCTGGTCGGGAACCGAGGACGAATTTGAGATGGTCGGGAACCGAAGACGAATTTGAGATAGCATCAAGTTCTATATCCATGTATCCAGTGAAACTTGCAATATTTCGAACCCTTAACTTTTAGTTTTGTGTTATTTTTCCATAATTGTCCAACTTTAGCCGAAATAGTTGTGGTCGGGTTGTAAAGTCCGATAATATTTATGACAATGAATTTGTAAATTGTTTATCGATTTTGTTACAAACATGTCACCGGATTTCGCGGTCAAAGTATTGGATTTCGCTTCGAATTAATTTTATTGTGTCGGTTTGATAAATTTTCTCTGTGAATTGTGTCGTGTTGATAAATCCGCCTTTCTTCAACATTATTATCTGCAGCTTTGATTGGAAGTAAGGACTCAATTTTCCGGGAATACCAACCTCAAGATCGCTTCACTGAACCAAATCCTATTTCATAAATAACACTAGCTCGTTAGCAAAGTGCTTGATGGCAACCCTTATGATGTGAATGGGCTTAATAATTTATCTAATTATTAGACTAACAACAAGGCCCACCTGTATTCCAGGCCTAAACTGAAAAACTCACTGGATCCCTCGGATTATGAGGCAGGCCCACAACTGATCAAATGTAGACATGTCGACTGGCAGTCTGAGACATATTTATATCACAATTAAATTGATTTTAATTTAGATTTTCGAATACTTATAATTTTCTCCATAATGTCTAAAAGAGTAAGCGGTTGAAGTAGAAGAAATGCACATACCATCCGTGTGTCGCGAAGTTTTCTCCTTAACTTCATGCAACCGCACATTTGTCTTACTGTTCCCTTTCTTTTTCTTTTTCTTTTATAATTTACTAAAAGCACCCAGTGTACCTGACCTCCAACCCCCTTTCCGTGCGTGCCCCTCCTCTCCCATATTTTCCGAATTCCGAGACGAATATGCCCTCGGCTTGATGATTTATATATTAATTTTCTATTTACTTCGTAAATCACGGTGCATATTTCTCCCTCTTCATCCACTAACTTTTAATGGGAAAGGATGGGTGATAATTAAATCATAATTAACCTCGATTTAGCCAGCATCCGATCGGTAAATTAGTTTATGACAAGTCATAGATAATTTTCCAAATTCTCAACCGAATATTAATTTAATGGGAATGTACGAAAACCTTAAACGACTTGAGATTCCATGAAACTGGACCAAAATCACAAATACACAATCAATTAATCAAAAATATCTAATTGCTAAAATTCATTTATGACTCCATTTCAAATATTGTGTTGTTTCAGGTCAATAAACATATTTTTCCTTTTCGTTATTAGGAGTGGCAGGAATGTCCACAAAAAACAGGTGGCAAGCCATATGCGCATGTGAATAATTCTTGTGCCATGAGTCCCTTACACCGTATACATGCATGCAGCATGAATATTTGTGTGAATTATATATATAAACCCATCTCCAGTTCCCATACAGGAATATATAAAGATATTGCATATCTCTGTACAGAAACGACTCCGTAGTGCTTGTTCAGAATGACGATTCTGTGTTCTATTTCTTCATTAAACTTTGAAGGTTGCTTTGAATTCCTTTGATGCAATTCTATATGTACGATGAATAGAATCCCGGGGGAGGAGGGCAACTCGGTTTTCTGGATATTAAATTTTTCCATCTGTCGAATTTCCAGGTATATATATAATACATCTACTTTTAAATATTTGTTTCTTTTTTTATTTCTAGATCTGTTAATTTCTCCTAAAAGATGACTAAATTATTTTACATTATACGCAAACATTGGAAAAATGTGTTACTTTTGAAAAGTTAATCAGTTCTTTTGTGAAAGAAAGTAGGCAAGAAAAAATTCGCTGGAGTTTTTTCTTTTTCAGAAACAAAAATCCGGAGCTCCAAAGCGTAGCGTATCTCGAGCATATATACTGCCAAATGCTTTAATAAGCTAATGTTAATATGAACCCTTTTCATCTGTAGTTAATATATATGTATCTTTGATTCTCTAACAATTAACAAAAGCCTTCATCAAAACCAACGAAAATTACCTTATTAGTAATTAATACTTAGTCATGATATCAGAAGGAACTTGAACATAATGTTAATAAAATAGTATGGATATGATTTGCATTAGATACGTATTGAAGACTTTGATTATGACCAAATCAATCTTCATTTTATTTAAACAATATATGGTTTCTTGTTGTGTTCGCGCCACCAAAAAGTGTATACCATTAAATGCAATTGGTGGCACGTATTAGCACAGCGTCGTCAATTTTAACGCCTAAAGAAAGGGAGGATCGCAAGATAATATATAGATCATAGGTAGAACAGGTTTAATATATTTACTAATTTAGAAGAATTATATACATACGTGCATGTGTCTATGTTTGTGTATATATATATAAACTTGGATAGATATTGACAAAACAACCTTGATATATGGAATGAATCTAATAGCCACTCGCCACAAATTCAAATATAATACCTTACAATGACCAAAAGAAGTGATTTACATGAAACTCCATAGATTTCCATGTGCGATTGGTCTGCTGAAAGTTGAAACCGTTGAGTACATGCATTTTTACCGACATTTTTTCTCTTTTGCTTGTGAAGTTTTATTTTATTTTTTCTTACTCTTGCTTGTGAAGTTGGTCATCAATTTTTTGGCTAGCTTTCTTGATAGGTAACCGACTAGAAACCAAATTTGCGGTTGAATAATCAAGGAATTGATGATAACAAAGTTTAAAAGAGACAGACAACATGTGACACCTACGAAGCTTTCAAGACCGAGACTGCTATTTTATTTTTGCATAAACAAATAATACAACGAAGTTACCAGAAGACCCTTTGTCACGTATCATATGTCGCCCCTCGTAAATTAGGATATGGTGGGTATATTTGTCAATTTTGATATGTCGGGTATCAATTTTTTTGAATTCGTCTTTTTAACGGTTGGAGAATGGTATCTTTTTCAATCTCCTCGTTGCAAACAAGGTGGGATATTTGTCATTTGTACCTTTTTCAGACCAAACTTATCTATCATATATATGCACATTGTAGTTACAAACGAAACTCTCTCTCAGTTTCTTGTAGCAAACTGTGAGGAAGAGTGGCGATCATGGCATGCTCTCTGTCTCCGGTGACGAGTCCCACGATAAGAGATGTAAAGAACGCAAGCGAGAGGCTTTGTCGATCGTTTTCGAGCAATGAGTTGCTAGGGAAACCTGGATTGCGAAGATCATATTCCGAAAACCACCTTTCTTGTTCTGTCACCCGGATCATGGCGTCCACGATGGAACCAAAGCTAAGGAATAGTCGATCAGGGTTCTTCAACATCCAGTTGTCGAGTGCCATGATTCCGGATTCTTTGAGGTCGTTTCTTTTTGATGTGGACACAAATAAAGACATGGATGTCACCAGTGGAGACAATAGTGCTTCTCCTGAGGAGGAAGAGGGGGAGATAGAGGTAGATGGTGGAAAGAACAGGGCGAATTGGATCGAGAGGCTCATGGAGCTCCGAAACAAATGGAAAGAGACACACGAGAAGGATGAGGAATATGTTGATGAAGACATTGTCGGTTGTGATGAAGAGGGAGGATGTGAAGTGGAATACGAAGATGACGTACAAGGAGAGGCTATTACAACCGATAAAGACGTTTTCTCCTCGTTGTTGAGGGACGTGTCTCGTTCTGATACCAAGCTTTATGCACAGTTGTCTTTCTTGTGCAACATGGCTTATGTGATCGAGGATATCAAGGTACCGTGAGAATGAGCGAGTGTGAGAATTTCTCAGGCAACAAGAGCATTGAACTTGTAAATGATGCCTCAATAATTTTTGTTCCATATAATGCAGACAGAGGATCTGAAGAGATATTGTTGCCTGGACTTTGTCACATCGTCGCTGGAAAAGAAGGCAGAAGCAGCAGCTCTTAAAGACAAAATCGAGCAGGATTCCACGAGAGTGCATGTTACAGATCATCCTCGACCAAAATCAGCCGAAAATTCTACACAGAAACCACGCCTTCGATCGTCAGCTGCCTATCATGATATTGCAGCATCTGCTGCATATTATGTTCAATCTCAAACCAGGGATTCAACAAATATATGGACGGAGTCTAAACTTACAAAAGAGACTACGTTCTTACCTCACGAAGACGGGAGCGAAACAGACGAAGATGGGATGTCTTCGCCTCAGATACACAAGTCGGAGATAGCTGCATGTGTAGCAGCCTCAACAATAACATCAGTCGTTGCTGCAGGGGAGAAGCAAAAGGAGAAGGCGGCAAAAGATCTTCAATCACTTCACTCTTCGCCATGTGAATGGTTCATTTGTGATGATTCCAGCGTATATACCCGGTTCTTCGTCATCCAGGTAAAAAAATTTGTCAACTCAATATTGAAACAGCATGACATTTTTGGTTTATAAGACACGGTCGGAAGTGGAAAATTCTGACACTCTCGAGTTAGGCATCACACAACAATCAATAAAACATGGAATGTGAACAGGTTATGTTAACTGAATATTTGAAATGCAGGGATCAGACTCATTGGCATCCTGGCAGGCGAATCTCTTTTTTGAACCTACCATATTTGAGGTGAGTATCAACATAATATCCCGGAATGTTGTCATTCCTTGAAGTCTATACAAAACATAAATGGATTCATTTTTCTAAAGACAGATTCATTTTGGTAGGGAATGGATGCTCTAGTTCACAGAGGAATATATGAAGCAGCGAAGGGCATATATGACCAATTCTTGCCAGAAATAAAACAACATCTGAACAAATTTGGTGATAGAGCAAAGTTCCAATTCACTGGGCACTCTCTTGGTGGCAGCCTTGCTTTACTGGTCAACTTGATGCTCTTAAGAAGAAAGGTAGTGAAGCCATCGGCTCTTCTTCCAGTGGTCACATTTGGGTCGCCATTTATCTTCTGTGGAGGCCATAAAATTCTTGACGAACTAGATATAGACGAGAACCATGTCCATTTTGTGATGATGCATAGAGATATCGTCCCACGAGCTTTCTCATGCAATTACCCCAACTACGTCGCACAAGTACTCAAGCGTTTAAGTAGCACCTTCAGGTTCCACCCTTGTCTAAATAAGAATGTAAGAAACTAACTATTCTTTCTAGACCTATATATAGTGCACCATGGTTGATTTTCTTCGGCTTATCTAACTCACTCTATCTGCGCAGAAACACTTATACTCTCCTATGGGGAAAATATTCATCCTCCAACCGGATGAGAAGTCATCTCCACCTCACCCACTACTTCCTCCGGGCAGTGCTCTGTATGCTTTAGACAACACCAACAGTTCGCTGGCTAAGAATGCTTTTCGAGCCTTCCTAAATAATCCTCACCCCCTCGAAACTTTAAGCGACCCCTCGGCCTATGGCTCTGAGGGTACGATCATATGCGATCATGATTCAAGCAACTACTTGAAGGCCATGAATGAAGTTATACGACAGCATACAAGGCTGATAGTCATGAAAGCAAGAAGACAGAGGAACCAGCTATGGCCGCTCTTATCTTCGAGATCACCACATGCATGGAGCCATACATGGGACAGGTCGGAAGTGACTAAAAAGATATTGACTGAGTATATAGTTTCCAGCTGATCACACAAAGACTGGATATGATGGCAATACATTTGTTCTATAATGTAAATAAATTGAAAAGACTGTTGCGATCGCTACGATGTTGATTATCTGACCTCATGCAAGACAGAATGCAAGATCAGAAAGTATAGAAAGTAATTCCATTAAACCCCTTGAATGAATTTATAAAAAAGAGATTTCTCCTTGATAAAGCCTGCCCGCGCTATACAATTAATTTGTGTCGAGTGGTTTGAAAATATTGTAATTACATCCCCTGATTTGTAAAATTATTGTGTAGATAATATGTTACTTTTAGAACTATGACGATGTAATTTGTTTGTGTGATCGATAGTACAGAAACAGAAGCATACCTAGAAGAATATAATAAATATGTTGAATGTGATACGTTTCTTACCTAGAGTAATTTTAATTTCGTATCTACTTTTAGATGTTTGTCATGTTTAAATGCTTAAATAGAGAATATAATAATCCTGATAAACCTTGTGTAAAATGCGTGTACATATGTTATATTGCTCTCCCTTTTTCTAAAAGTTAACCCATTAATGGGCTAATCCCCTATATAGGTCAGAGGCCACTTGACCCATACAGATGATAAATCGAGGGATATGCACGAATAGACAGGGACTCGGAGGAGAGGACCCATATAACAGATTAATTCCCAGAGCATACCCCCACAATATTTCAGTGGGGAATATGCTCCACACGAGAATCGAACCCGTGAAGCCCGGAAAGTTACTCCCACATCACCCCAAATCTTACCAACTCACGTGTGCTCCTGGTTACGTTGCATTGCTCTCTCTTGCTACTATCTAAGATGCACTGACTTGATTTCGGGCTTAAGAAATAGACCGCAAAGTATGCACTGACTTGATTTCGGGCTAAAGAAATAGACCGCAGAGTATTGTTGATAAACTGCACTGGATAAATCCTAAAACTCGTCCAACAAGAATGTTGGTTGGGGAATCAAAAGTCACGCTTATTTGCCAAGTGATCCTCTATAGTAGCAACTCAAAACCCAGCCTAATTGATTTTTTTTTTCTTTTTATTGGAGTCTAGGAAATTGATGTCATTCTGAGCTAGGCAAAACTAGAAGCCTGACCCAATTTTTATAGGTATACTATATATGTGTATATACATATATATATATATAAGATTGTGCTTTTTTTTATCCTAGTCACCCACTCGAAACACAGTCTGACTCTATCCTTATAGATATACTATATAAACTCCATATCCGGTGTGTGGATAACTTATATGCTACCAACAGTTTATGCCATTTACACAATAATATAACTTTAATATGTAATTAGCTTTAATAGACACGTTTGATGAATAAGCAATACGAGAACAATATTCAGGGTCAAAGTACTAATATATTTATACTCAATCATTAGAATATTTTCGTTTTACACCAGAAACCCACTATTTGGAACCACTATGATATAATTATATATATCGGGGAAAATAATTTAGTCGGATTTTCTTTGACATTTCATGTTTGACTATAATCACCGTTTTTTCCAAATATGTTGTTTTTCTCTCTTCTCTGCCTGTCTTATCGTGCCTTACAGAATCCTCGTAGGCCCAAAAAAGAAAACTCGATGATGTTCATAAAAATAAAACACTCACTTGATGTTCTGCCACAGCCCAAACCCAAGTCCAAAGATTATGGCTATGTAAAATTTCCACAACATGGATAAGAAGATTGTTAATACAGAAAATGATATAATATAAGATCGGAAAATGTAGTAAAAGTATTATAAAATGCACTCTAAATAGTGAATCTCCCCCAAATAATCATATGATCACATGACTAAATAAATGAATTGAGTTCGATAAAAACAAGTAAAGTATCCAATAACAGTGAAATAAATTTTTAGGAAATCATTAAAAATTTCTCTCTCACCCTGCTGCTATTTCTCCTCATCATTTTACCAAATTTATTCCCTATTTCCAGACACACAGTAAAAAACACACATTCATTTTTAGTTAAATCAAACCAAATTCCTCGAGATTTCAAACAACTTTCAAATTTTCCCTAATTTCCCAGCTTTCTCAAACACCCAATCAGCACCCCGAATTCCTACACCAAAGTGTTGATTTTCGTTTTTAATAGCTTCGACAATCAATAATACAAAGGATAAAAACCTGCCCCTTATCTGCGTCTTTCTATATTTTGACGATCTTTTGTTTTCTTCCCTTGCCTCTGCAGTATCTTGATTTGCGCAAAAGGCGAATCGAGTGTCTTCTGTTCAAGTATTGTATGATTTTGTTTGCAATGTGGCCATTTTTCTGAGTTTCAATTAGGGTTTTGTTTCATATTAGTTGATCAACGATTTGTTAGGTGGGGTGTGTTTTAGTTAATATCAATCGAGGACGTAGAAGGTTCTATATGTCAACTAGTATTGTTATCTCAATCTTATGATTGTTTACAGTATATCCTTTCAAGACGTGTTTTGCTTCATAGAGAACTTTTATATGCCATCTGTCCTACATTCTGGGGATTGCTATTTGTGTTTTAATAGGCTGTTCTGAAGGAAAGCTGGTTTTCGTCTTCAATAGCAAGAAGGAACTTATTTGGTTTTTGTTCTCTTTATGCTATAAGCTACCGTGTAGAAAAGGTTGTAGTTTATGGGAGAAAATGAGGGATGGTCTGACTCAGGTGGGCCGTTGCCAAATGGGCTTTTGCCTGGTGCGGGTCCAATAATGATGGCACTCGACACTGAACGGTGGCTGAAAGCAGAGGAGAGAACTGCAGAGCTCATTGCATGCATTCAGCCCAATCAGCTGTCTGAGGAACGCCGAAATGCTGTTGCTGATTACGTGCAGCGACTGATTATGAAGTGTTTTCCTTGCCAGGTGTTCATAATGATTCTAGATGTTTTCTTGTAACATTTCTATTTGAAATATTCTTTGGATGAGATTCATTAAACTCAGAATCTTTTATGATACTTTATTGATCTAAAGATTTTGGTTTGAGCCATGAAGGTTTAAAATTTGCATATGATGAGATAAAGATTGATATACTTGGGGTTCATGATGTCAAATTATCTTTGGCGGAGTTGCCATTATGTTCTGTTGAACTAGCATGCGTGTCCATCGACTCAAACACTGCATCAGTGGAACTAGAAGTGAATCTGTGAGAGTTGCTTGAGATACAGAAACTTAATTTGAGGTTTTGATAATACTTGGTGGATTCTTTGAGATGACAAAGATAATCCTTTGCTGGTCAAATGTCTGGTTACTGGTATCACATATTATGAAGTTCTGAGATGATTAATTACCATCAATCTCTCTGTGTAAATAATTGGTATTGTTTGTTTGAACCCATTTATGAACAATGTTTCATTTGAATTGAATTGCTGAGAGATCCCCTTAATCTTGTTGTTTTAGTTATTTGACTCTCTCTACTTTGAGACAGGTCTGTACATTTGGCTCTGTTCCTTTGAAGACTTATCTGCCAGATGGAGACATCGATTTGACGGCCTTTAGCCATGATCAAGTTTTGAAAGATACATGGGCCAATCAGGTGCGTGATATGTTAGAGAATGAGGAGAAAAACGAGAATGCTGAGTTTCATGTGAAGGAGGTTCAATACATCCAAGCAGAAGTATGTCTTCTTTTACTTATGTCTAGTTTTTATAATTTCTTGACCACCTTTGATCCTTCATCTCCATTTGGTGTAAATTAATTATTTACTGTCCCAGCATTAAGCTCCCACCTGTTGTCAAAAGTCCATTTCCAATTTGCCGATCTACTCTATTTAATAATGCCCTTTATCGCTTTCATTTACTCTTGTTGTCAGGTGGGATCCTAAGGCATTTGTTTTATCGACCTTCTGTAGTTCCTGAAAAATTATGCTTTCAAGCTCCCGCATCAAATTTTATAGCTCCTCTTACCAAATCATCCCATCGTAACATATCTTGCTTCCCATATAAAATCATGCTGCAAACTTACAGCAGTCATATGCTGTGACTTTATGTGCTATTAATTATTTCTCAGTTCCAAGCACACAGAAACCTTCTTAAGGAATGGACACCTTTTTGCTGAATTTTTATTATTAATCATCTAGATAATCTTGGTCCATCTTTTACTTTTTAAATTTGTGGCAACTTACCTTAGTTGCTTAGAGCCTGTGGATGAGTGGATTTTTGCTATTTCAACTGCTTCATTTTCATTTTTTGTTGTACGATTATATATGTTTCAGGTGAAGATAATTAAATGTCTTGTGGAAAATATTGTGGTGGACATATCTTTTAATCAAGTTGGTGGATTATGTACACTATGCTTTCTCGACGAGGTGAGTGCATGAGTTTGAATCAAGTTGTTACTATTTTTAGAATCTGCCTTTTGATGAGATATATCAACTTTTGCTGCTAATAAATAGCTTTCTGAAGAAAACTTGTGGTTTTTTATTTACAGGTTGATAACCTGATAAATCAGAATCATCTGTTCAAGCGAAGTATCATATTGATCAAGGCCTGGTGCTATTATGAAAGCCGTATATTGGGTGCTCATCATGGACTTATATCTACTTATGCCCTGGAGACCTTAGTTCTTTATATTTTTCACGTGTTCAACAATTCTTTTCATGGACCACTTGAGGTTACGTCACTCTTATATATATCGCTTCTAATTTTTTTTCTTCTTTCAAGTGTACTGATGCTATGTAAACTTGCAGGTTCTCTATCGTTTTCTGGAATTCTTTAGCAACTTTGACTGGGACAGTTTTTGTGTTAGCTTATGGGGACCTGTACCTATTAGTTCACTCCCTGATGTAACTGGTATTAAGTTCTCTGAGTTGTCAGTTTATGCTGATATTATATGTTCTAGTTCCTGATTGCTGGATATAATTCTACTTTTTTACAGCTGAATCTCCCCGAAAGGACAGTGGAGAATTGCTACTCAGCAAGTTATTTCTTGATGCTTGTAGCTCTGTTTATGCGGTTTTCCCTGGTGGGCAGGAAAATAATGGACAACCATTTGTTTCCAAACATTTTAATGTAGTTGATCCTTTACGTGTGAACAACAATCTTGGGCGTAGTGTTAGTAAAGGTTAGTGTTTGCAATTATGTTTCTTCATCTTTGTTTGGTCATACTTTCCGACAATCATACTATCTAGTAATTCTATTTTATTGTTGCCTTTGTCTGCCTGTATTTGGTTGTTACATCATTGATTTTATCAATCTTGAAATGAGCCGTCTTATTCTGTGTGTTACCAATTGTTTCCGGCATAAAATTGATTCTTTCCCTGTTTTTTCTGTCGTTATGAATTATGAATTTATCTCTTTTTTCTCTCAGGTAACTCTTTTAGGATAAGAAGTGCATTTGCCTTTGGAGCTAAAAGACTGGCTAGACTACTTGAATGCCCGAAAGAGAACTTAGTATATGAAGTAAATCAGTTTTTTATGAATACATGGGAAAGGCATGGCAGTGGTCATCGACCTGATGCGCCGGGGACTGATTCATGGCGCTTAAAATTATCAAACTCAGATGGCTTTCGTGATTTTGACAAGTCTAAGAATATTTTGAGTGGGAAAAGGATTAATGAAAATTCTTTCCTTGAAACAGAGATGCAGGGAAATGCGCGTGGTATTTCCCATGAAAATTATAAAACTTCATCTTCTGTGATACCAAGTGAGTTTTCTGCAGCGTCTCACACACAAAACATAAAAAGTCAATTCAATTTGAACAGCATACAAGGTACTGATCGAATTGGAAGAAACCCCTCTCTGGATCAGGCTGAGGTTAATACTAAAGCTCAAAAGGACCTAAATGCCAATAATTTGATAAATGACAACCAGGGGCGGTTTCTTTTTGCCAGAACACGCTCTAGTCCTGAGCTGACTGATGCATATGGTGATGTCCCATCTGAAGTGCGGCACAGTGTGCAAGCTGAAACTGCTAATCCTCATTCACCTTCTGTTAGGCTTGATAATAGTAGTAGGAGAAAGAATCTTGGATCTGAAAGTTTGGCGAGGCCTAAAAGTCATTCTTCTAATGATGACACTCCATCTATGAGGCATGTTGCAGCCCAGCCAACTCTGGATAATACAGCAGACTCCAACAGCATTTCACATAGCCACAACCAAGACATTGGTTTAGATTCATTGAGTGAGGATTTTTCATCCACCTCTACAGCCCAGTTGATGCATCAGGAAGAACAAGATATAGTGAACATGATGGCATCTGCCTCACTTCAAGGTTTCAACGGCCAAGTTCATCTTCCATTAAATTTATCATCACCTCATGTACCTTTCCAAATTCCCCCATCGTTTCTTGCTTCGATGGGATACACTCAGCGAAATATGCCTGGGTTTACTCCTACCAATTTTCCTTTTATGGATCCATCTTTTGCGAATATGCAATTTGCTCATGGGTTAGTTTCACCCCAAGTGACTCCTTATTTTCCTGGTGTTGAACTGAGTTTACCATCCGAAGATTCCGTTGAACAAAGGATTGAAAATTTTGGTTCGGTGGAAATTAACTCCAGAGAAAACAATAATGATTCCTGGCATGAGCAAGATATTGGCTCCTCTGTCAATTATGAATACGAGAGCAGAAATTTTGACGCAATCCAATCTGATAATAAACCACCGGAGATTGCATCTGGTTTAAAATACATTCCTCCATTTCGGTTAAGTGGTGCTACAAGAGGCCAGAGTAAGCATGCAAGGGGGAAACGTGGATCGGTGCTGGAAAATAGTGATACTTTCTCTAATCAGGATACTAGAAATAGTGAGGTTTACGCAGAAGAAAGATCAGTGAGTTCTAGGTTCTCGTCAGCAACTCATAGCAACTCTTTGAGAAGTAGAACTTCTTCAGAAAGCTCATGGGATGGATCATCAGTGAAGACTCCTAAATCCACAAAAGAAAAACAGGGGAAGAAAGTATTTTCTATTGATCAGTCTGCCAACCATGGGAAAGGCAAAAATATGTCTGAGCATGTATCTAATCAGGCTGAGGATGATGACCAGGAATGGGGTACTATGATAAATTTGGAGAGTGAAATTGTAGAAAGGAACCCTGGATCTGAGCAAGATACTTCTTTGCAGATTCCAAGGCATCATCTGACTGGCTTGGAAGTTGCTCAAACCAGTGGATCTGACTCGATGATGCCCTTTGCTCCGATGCTCATAGGTAATGGGGTAAGTCAGGGAATAAATGATAATTCTGGGTTGATTACCTTCTACCCTACTGGGCCGCCCATCCCATTTTTGACAATGCTTCCACTATATAATATTCCCCCAGAAAATGGTACTTCTGATGCATCAAGTGGCCATTTTGGAGGAGATGAAACTTTAGGTCAGAGTGAATCTGGGCAGAACTGCGTTTCCGAGGAATTTGATCATGTAGAGGATTTCAACTCCTGTAGTTCTTTGAGAGGGGCGACTATTGCGGATACTTCTGACGAGCAGAAGTCTGATATTCTTAATAGCGACTTTGCTAGTCATTGGCAAAATTTACAAGTTGGAAGATTCTGTCAAAATCCAAGGTATCATGTGCCATTGGTCTATCCGTCACCAATGATGGTCCCTCCTGTCTATCTCCAGGGTCAGTTTCCTTATGATAACACTGGCAGAACGCATTCAACCAACACAAACATCTTCTCTCAGCTTATGACTAGTTATGGTCACCGTCTCGTTCCTATAGCGCCAGTTCACTCGGTTTCCAATAGACCTCCCCATGTATATCAACGTTACATGGATGATATGCCGAGATATCGTGGGACTGGGACTTACCTGCCTAATCCAGTAAGTATGCTTGCGATGTTTGTTTTGTTTGCTTTTGCACGTTTGTCTATTTTTATGGTATGGGATTCATCGTTCTGTGGCTTTGACATGTCAACGTGAGATAGTCATCTCCTTTTGTGCAAGAAAAATTTAAAAGTATGATTTTACTAGCAGCAAGTGATAAGAACCTGTCATTCTACTCAAACATCCAATGATGGCAATATGGAGAGGACGAACAAACTAATGTGCTTAGGCTGAGTGCCTGCCATGAGATTTGACCTAGTTTGATTATTACTTGAAATAGTGGGTGCAATTAACCACATTTTAGGGTTTCGATTCACTAGCATGGAATGTCTTGTTCTGATATTCTGAAACATCCCCATGTGTTTGCTTTATGCCCTTGTTTGGCTTTGGCTGCAAAGTTGCTTCTGAAAGATTTTCCAAATTTACTCATTTATTTCACTACTTCAGAAGCTTTCTGTTAGGGATCGGCATTCATCTAGCAGTACCAGAAGGGGAAATTATAACCATGATAGGAATGATAATTATGGTGACGGAGAAGGCAACTGGAATGCTAATTCAAAATCACGAGCTGCTACACGCAATCACAATCGCAGTCAAGCTGATAAATCAAACACAAGGACTGGTCGGTTGGCTCCTAGTGAGAATCGTACTGAGAGGTCATGGAACGCATATAGGCACGAGTTGAACCCTTCTTACCAGTCACAGAATGGCCCTTCCCACTCAAATTCTAGTCAGAATGGTGCTCAAAGTGTGGCTTACAGCATGCATGCCATGACAGCGACAAATCCCAATGGCGTTTCTAATGGACCTTCTGTCCCACCAATGGTGATGCTGTATCCATTTGATCATAATGCTGGCTATAGTTCTCATGTCGAACCACTTGAGTTTGGTTCTTTAGGTCCAGTGGCTTTTCCTGGTGTAAACGATCAATTACAACTAAATGATAGAAGTAGAGCCAGGATGGATAATAGACTTAATGGGGGCCCTGAGCACAGGTCCTCACCTGATCAACCATCTTCCCCTCATCATCACAGGTATTGCCATGAACCAAAGTCATCATATGTAGTATGTAAGTGGTTGCCTTTTTGTTGCGTTGAAATATTGATTTTCAAAAAATAAATCACCCCCCCCCTAATCACAGGTATCATTGCCATGAACCAAAATCATCATATGTAGTATGTAACTGGTTACCTTTTTTTGCGTTGAAAATTTTGATTTTCAAAAAATATGTACCAAAAGTATTTGATTGGTCTGTGATGAACGTGTTCTATCTTTTTCCAGGAATCTGTGAGAATCTTCCGAGATCAATGGTCCATGCCAAGGCTGAACGTACCACTTTGTTTCCCAGTAGAACCGGCTGTATCTCATTTTGTTTGTTTCGGGCAAGAATGATCACGCTATTCAGTACATGTATATGTAAAATAGCTAAGCCGACCTCTCACCAGCATGCACTTCTGAAGCCTGGAAGCATCAAAAGAGTCGTATTTGCCTGGATTATTTTGCCTCGTATTTCTGTCACAGGTCCAAAATATTGTAATTCTATCAAACTAGAATTAGATCTTAATATAATTATTGCGTATAATTGTTTTTTGCAGCAGGTTTTCATAGCGCTTGGAATTATGCAATCTCATTGTATTACCTTCATTTGATTCTTGCCATGATATTGATGACAAAAAAACCTCGCTATATGAATGTAGTCGCAAAATTTTGGATGACGTATATATTGTCACTAGGTGCAAGTTGCATCTCAACTCTCTGCAGCGGCTGCTGGGAATTTTCTTTGTATACTTCCACCGCAATTTTTAACATGTACATAATTTAATTGAATTGAAACATTGATTTCCGATAAATAGAAAAGAGAATTCAAGGGCCTTGCCACCAATTAATCTATGAATATAAACTTAAACCTCTTCAGTAATCAATGAATTTCGCAACAAAAAGTCCTGGAACAGATATCTTAAAGAACTGGTTGGCATCACGTCTCTCTATCGTATATAAGAACTTGCAGGGTGAAACGTGAGATTGTCAACTCTACTATCGTATGACAGAACTTGTAGGGTGAAACGTGAGCTTGCCAACTCTACTTTGAGCGTAGACCAGGTATATTCTTGAGTCCCATTTTGCCCAGGACCAGCTTAGGAATGGCTGGAGGGCTGTCGAGCCCCATGCTTCGACTAAACTCATTGGCTAGCTGGACGAGTCTACATTTGTCTCGGCCAACATTTTTGTTCGAGTTGTAATAACCAAGCCATGCTTGATATGCCGCTTCTTTGTTCTTCATCTCTATGTGTGATAATGCGCGCTCAACCTGTGAACATGAGGAACCAGATAACTCACAAATGAGCTGTGCTAATTATGAAAAGATGGAGACATATTTCATGCATTACTGAAATGTTTGTCAGTGTTTACCTTCTTTCTGGTGTCCGGATCAACCAATGGTTCGGATGCCTTCGATATTGGCAAGTCCTTAACACTGGACAAAAAGAACTCTTCCCAAGGTGCCAATAAGAGAATACCTTCTCCATCCTTTCCCTTTCGTCCGGTTCGACCCAATCGGTGAATGTACTGCTGTCTGTCGGCTGGAACTCCCATCTAAATACAAAAAATCGGTCACTTTAACACGGATCAAGAGTATGAAAATCAACTCAAGCTTCTGTGAAGTGATGTGGCAACTAACGCACACTGCAAGCACAATTTAAGGTCCTGATTATTGAATTCTGAAGAACGGGAGGTGATCTTGTTCAGTAAGAGAAGGATATTCTTAGTAAAAAGTTATGATTGGTAAAGGGGAGATCAAGTTGATGAACCTGTACGACGAGAGTTACATCTGGGTAATCTACTCCGCGTGCAGACACATCAGATGTCACCAAAATAAGACCCTTCGATTTCCGGAATTCATCAGAGATTCTGGTTCTGTAACTTTGAGGTTTCCGAGAATGAATTTCCCGGACATTCAAGCTAAGCTCACATAGAAGCTCAGCAACAAGCCTCGTTACCATGGCCGTTGTGCAAAAAACAAGAATCTTTTATACACAAGGGAAGCATGGCAGGATCATACAGACAAATGATCAGAATAATGAATGTCATTACAATGAATGAAGTAATAGGTGCACAAAACACAATGGAATAAAAGAGCAACACTTATTAAAATAAAAAAGTAGATAAAATTTCACTATCCAATTTTTATACTATCACAATCCCTACAAATCTTCTCTGGTAGTTTCATTGAACGTGCTTGTGTAATTTCTCAGTAGTTCAATTTAAATCCTGTAACATTAGCAAACTGTCAAGTCTCGTGAGAATTTGTTGGTTTTATGACGGCTGGATTATTTCCTTTTACTTCTAGAAATTTGCATACACAAGCAGAAGGGAGCTGCATCTCTCCCTTCGCTGAATTAACATCATGCCTTCACAACATTTCTAAAGGCTAAAGATGTGGTAACTAAAATATCCTAGAAATGCTCTTCCCACTTAGAATTCACACAAACCTTGTGTATCTAACAATTTACATTATCGACGATATGCTCTTCCAGGAAAGCATGCTTAACGAATTACCATAAAAGTGTTTATGTGTACCTTATAGTTTACATCATCAGCGATATGATCTTTCAGCAATGCATAAAGAAGTGAAAAATGATTGTCCACAGGAGCAACAAGATGCATTTGTCGGACCTGAAAGATTTAATATCACGAAGAATGTGATGCTCTGAAGGGAAAAGCATCAAACTATAAAAGAAAACACTGTTAAGTTAGTCTACCTGTGCATGTGTATCTTCAGTCCCCTCTTGAACTGTGTTGATATATTCATGATCTCTTTTTAAAGCAATATGACATATATGTCGAACCTGCATCATGGATGTTTATAGTCTATACCAACCTAAACTAGTACCACAGAAAAAAAAATTGCAATTACCTCTGGTGGAATAGTGGCAGAAAACAGAAGTGTTTGACGCTGTTTCGGAACAGCAGCGATAATTTTCTCAATTTCTTTGCGGAATCCCATGTCCAACAAATGATCAGCTTCGTCGAGAACCAAAACTTTGACACCCATCAGCCGAGTCGCAAACCCAGCAGTATTCTCTACGTGATCTCTTAGCCTTCCAGGCGTAGCCACAAGAATCTGGGTTTAAGAAAACAAATTAGTCAACCGATTACCAACAACAAAAATATTGTGCACTCACAAATAGCAGGGCACTAAGGGCAGAATGTTGACAAGTGGCAGATATGATTTGATGTGTCTCTCATGTGTTAACAGAAGAAGCAGTTATGCTTTGATGTGTATCTCGTGTGTTAACAGAAGATAACCTAGTTCAAATAAAAACATGATATCTTAGAAATATATTTTACAATTTTCCAAATTGTTAACAGAAACCAAAGGCATACCGGACATTGCGCAAAGAACATATGCATCACTCCAAGGACTGGAACTTGTATACAAAATTAGAGTAAAGTAGATGCAAATAGGCTGAATCCAACAGATTCATACTCAGAATACCAAACATCAGATAACCACAGAATAGTGACAAAAATAGAACAATACACACTAAATTTCGGAATTTCCTTCACATGATATATCATTTCCCTAGAAGAAGACAGAAAACCCTTGAAATAGGAAACTCTATCGCGAGAATGTGGAAAATTCCAGTACCTGGCATGGATTGGTTTGCATTCGTTTTTGTTCCAGGGCAAGCCTTGTACCTCCTATGACAACCTGAACACCAATCGAAGGATGATATTTCAACAGGGTGTTAGCCTCTGCAGCAGCCTGACTTGCGAGCTCCCGAGTAGGGCATATAATGAGGACGAATATCGGAGGTTGCTTTTGATCACGAGTAATTGGCGGTGATTGTAAAACAATTTCAATTGCCGGAAGCTGAAATTTAGACGGCAAATATAAGTTAGCTCACATACTGATTATACGCTAGTTACATCAAACACTAGTATCTAACATTAACTTCAAAATGCCACACTGCGGTTAACGGTGAGTCAGCTACTGCCTATGCATATTATAGCATCGTGTTCAACCATTAAATACAGGTGACAAAAAGATGGAGATACAAAAGACAATATGGTCTAACAATAAACTCATATTTGTACTGCCTTAACATGGTAAAGTTGCACATAGATGTTCTAATTATTCTCAAAAAATGTAGCTCCAACGAAAAGCACATTAGAGCTGTGATAAATTACAGATCACGGATGAAAAAGTGCAAGACTTAGAAAAGCCAGACTCCTGCAACAAACAAGTCGCCAGGAAGTGGAAATCATAGTGCAAAAGGCAGAGCCCATTACCAAAAATGCTACAGTTTTTCCAGTGCCAGTTTTTGCCTTGGCCAGCACATCCTTACCTACAAAAATACTTATACGATAAACTGTTACCACTCAAATAGACAAATCAAAATAGCAATGCATTCAGAACTATTACAAACACAAGTTAAAATGGAAATGGAAAACCTAATGAGAGCAATCACATAACGCTAGTATTGAAAACCAAACTGTTTATGGACAAGAAATTAAAGGGCGTGTACATCACATTTTCTATCTTCCATCCATATCTGGACATGAATCCATTATGTAAAACTTCCTCTTTCATAGAACTTGAGTTCTACTTCGACTATCACTAAACCATCATAACAGCTTTACAGTCCCAGTGAAGAAATAAATATAAAGAGGACACCGACGTAGCCCATTAAGCACAAACTACTTAAAACAGCAATCAGTCTAAGCTTACATGTACCATGGGTTCATTATATCAAATAATGACATGGTACTCTATAGAGCTTCTAACCATACCTTTCAGAATGAGAGGAAGTGTTGCCTCTTGCACCAGGGTCATTTTTTCAAATCCTGCATCTTTAATTCCTTTCAGGGATAAAGGCGATATTGAGCATTGATCAAACCTATATGACATAAGTAAGCAGTTGAAGAATTCGATAAAATCACAGGAGTTCACTTGGCGTCAATAATCCTTTAAACATTATATTAACAAATCCTCCAACCGCTAAAAAGACTAACTTCTCAACTTTGGACTGAATGCTCTCATTATAGGTACAGTACATGAGGCAATGGTCATTAATTCATGTCAATGCGAGGTGGAATTTTAAAACTACCTGCTTTCACTTAGATATGAATCACTTCTTCTAGTTGCGTTAGGCTGTAACTCAGAAAAATCACTTGCTTTGTCAAATAACCCTTCTTCTTCTTCATGCTCTTCCCCGGTCAAGTCCATGTCATCCTCCTCCGCCTCCTCCTCCTCCTCATCATCATCATCATCATCATCCACTCCATCACTATCGAGCAACTCCTTGAAACTTCTATAGCCCTTCTCTGGTCCTTCTTCTTCTTCTTCTTCATTGTCATCCATAATAGTCACGCCCCTTCTTCCAGCCCCTCTTCCTTCTCTATTCAGAGCAAACTTCCCACTATCACCACCCCCACTCCTCCCATCCCATGTATCTTGCAATATTGCATTCTCATTATTCCTACGCCTTTGACTCATTTTTGAATCCCTTCCCCTGCCAATCAGACTATCACTATCTTTGCTTTTCTCATCAAAACTGCCCCCTAAACCTCCCTCCCCCCCTCCCATCTCGCATCTCTGGCCTTTTCTCTCTGAACCCCGCGTTTGTCTTCCTTCTGTCGCTTGAATTCAAATCATCTCCCTCGCTGAAAAAACGGCCATCCCTCTTATTCCTCTCCTCCAACCTTCCCCCAAACTTCCCTTCATTCCTCGACAGGAATTTGTCAGGTTCACGACCTTTACCTCCTCCCCTAGAAAACAAACTAGCATTGTAACTCTTCTCGTTCCTCTTCTCCCTGTCAAAGCTTCTATCAAACTCACTCCCTCTTTGTCTCTTCCCACCCCTCTCTCTACTCCTGTAACCTTCAGTTTTCACATGATTATCTTCATCGTTTTCACTACCACTGTACACTCGAGTCTTCTTGAACGAGTTCGAACTCAACCCACTGACCCAGTCGCTGAGATCGCTCTCATCCTCGATCAAACTCTTTGATGCTTTTATCCCCTGACTGGCACGCGTCGAGAACTTGCCGACCCCAAATTGTCCTCCGATTAGCTTGTGAGGGAATACTCGGGAGAGAACGGGTACGGCCCTGGAGTGTCGAACCGTGCCTGCTTTCATGGCTCCGGGAAAGAAACGCAGGTGAAATGAGAATATCTTCACCGGCATTATATGGGCGAGAGAGTAAAGGTCTCCCGCTACCTATTCCCGTGTGAGGTGAGGGTTTAAAGCCAGGCGATGAGATGCTTCTGTTAAACCCTGTTCGTCACACGACGTCGTATTACACACCTTTATTAATTATTACTCGTACACAATATTTAAGGTCTAATTTTAGTTTAGTTATGTGGGATCTGTAACCATGGTTCAGTATGGTTAAGCTGCGAGCCGTAAACATGGGCCTCCATTTCGATCATAAATGGGTCGGTTAGGAGGAGAATGGTCAGCCTCCTTTTGATTCCAGTTTAGCCCGTGCAGACGGCCCATTACGTCTATATAGAGGAATGTATATTTACGCTTATGCTAACTAACTTTTTTTTTAGGAAATACTAAATAAAACAAATTTATTGTAGGAGAAGGTGTGGAAAAAATCCTAATCTAAATCCAGCATGCTCGGTTGGTGCTGTCTCTTATCTGCATACACATTAGCGGCAATGTTTTTGAAATGGCCTCGTGAAAAGTGAAACGGCAAGATCAAAATAAGGAAATCCTGGTGATGATATCAAGTGGTCCCGACCAAACATAATTTTATATGATGATTGAGGAATTAAAGCGTACGTGAGGCTACTTTACGGCTTTGGTCGATGCTACCTGTGTGGGTACTGCCCACAAATGTAGGTGGCCATTCAGCAGCTGACATGTGGCGGAAACAGTAGAATTAAAAAAATAAAAAATAAAAATCAGCTGCAAAAAAAAAAAAAAATCTACAGCCGGTGGTTTTTGCAACTCATGAAATTTTTTTGCAGCTGGATTTTTCTTTTTTTTTGCAGCTGGTTTTTATTTTTTATTTTTTTTAATTCTACTATTTTCCGCCACATGTCAGCTGCTGAATGACCACCTGTATTTGTGGGCAGGTAGCATCGACCAAACCCTGCTTTACCGGATGTTCCTAAATTGTGGTATAAGTAAGTTGTCTAAGAACTTGTAAAATATCTGGACAAGGTCTGATGTGAATAGTGGGGGTTGTCTGTTGAAAATGAAACTTTGTTTCATCCCAAATTTGGCTCATGTTGTATAAATAGTTAAGATTATAAATCACTATATTATCTATATGTGCACATTGATGTATCCCCGTATGTCATCCCAAACACTCTATTGTCTAGTTATGGAGCCTGATACCACTACACAGGAAGTCAACAATTGTTACAAGTATGAATAAAATAACAAAATAATACCTTGTCATGTATATTATATGAATCATATAAAATAAACGGTGGAGAAGGATATAATAGAGGTGTATTCATTGTGGAGATTCAATAATTTATTTTATCTAATGTAATTTTTGGATTTGATAGGGTTCTATTGACTTACATAGAATTTCACAGAGTTGTAACAGATTTTATAAACTACTATGGATTTACGTTCATATATTTTTATAAACATTTATAAAATTTCTCCATAAAAGTTTGTATATGTATTATGTGTATATTAACACTTAAAAGATGTATCATTGCATTACACAAATAACGTGATGCTCGTGTTACAAAAATTAAATGTGAATCAGATAATTAATTAAAAAAATGATTTCAAGTAATAAAAATTAAATTTATTTGTTAAAGTTAAATTATTGTTACTTCTATCATTAACAAAATTTATGAACGTATATATTTTGTATATATTTTTAGACCTTAATAAAATTTCAATATTTGATGTACAAACAAAAATAATGATTTTTAATGTTCTTATTTTTTAAAAACAAATGTCAATTATAAATCAAAATATTAGTAATTATTGTCTTTAAAAATTTTGAACAACGTATTTTTATCATTTTTGTTCAACTAATTAAAATTAAAGATAGAGTTCTTTGAATTATTTTTTTTATTATGATTGAATATTAAAAGTTAAAACTAATGGTATATATTATGGATATAACTATGGTTGTACTTTATGCATTAACATTTATACGTCAACGACTTTCATGTACTTGTAAAAAGTCTATTAAAATTATGAATACCTAGACTTTTAGAGAGTTTTTAAAAGTCAATGTTGAATATCATAAGATTCATGAAGTTTATAAAATTTATTGTTAAATTTCACTAGACTTTTATGGAATTTATAAAGGTCATGGTTGAATATATATGAATTTTTAAAATTTATAAAAATCACTAATTTTCCACATTGAATACACCCTATCAATTCACTGCATATTGTTTTATCTTTTGGTATAAGTATATGCAGCAACGAGGTTAGCACGGGAGAAATTAAGAGGGATGGGTCCAAGCTGATATTTTCCTCTCATATTTCGTGTTAGAACAAAACTGGCATGAAGAAGGGCTTTCAATAATAAGTGGTCACCAAGGCTGAAATTTGTCCAAAGTTGCTCACGGTTTGTGGTATTTAAGCCAAAAACATGTGTCCACTAATATATATATATATATATATCCAAAAAAAAAACAATTGTTTTCTTTGGTGACAAGATATAGGTCAAGCCATTTGACATTTCCACACCATAAAATCAAATTTTGACAACTATGTCAGTCTTGACTTCATTCTTGGTATCTTTTTGACATCAATATTTTTTTGCGTTTTTGTAGTTAAACTATATTGGAATGGTGGTCTCGTATATTTAGTTTCTTAACGTATAATATTGCATGGGATGTTCTAACTTTTAAGTTTTTAAATCATGTTCTATTAGATTGGACTACAGCATAGAGGTTTAATGGGTTTTTATGCAGTTATGTGAACTTAAATTACAATTTATAGTTCGCCACATTTCGAGTTAATAGGTTTTTATGCAGTTATGTGAATTAAATTACAATGAATAATTATCTACAGATATTTGAGATAGGCAATTAAAAATTATTAGTACTTGGTATGTACTTAGTTCTATAACATGGATCAGAATTGAATCCGAACATTGCCTTAATATTTTTTGGCTGACCGGTTTTCGGGGCTACTCCTTTGATCTATATAAATGATTCTGATGCACATGCTTGGAGCTGATCGTCTCGAATCCAAACTGACATATTATTACTGACATATTATTATCTAAGCCGAACTATATATTTACTAAGCGCTCGAGTTTTCTAATGGCTCGAAGCCTCGAAGGCACCCAGTTCCATGAACTAAACCTGTACAGACTTATCCCACTTACTATAACTAATGAGTTCGGATAGCCCTAACCGACATATCATTAACCGAACTCGGTTAGCAAAGTAGTTAGGGGTAGACATGAGTTTGGCCATATAAGCAGTTCAAATGCACTCAACATTTTCTCTACACTTAATTTATCTCACATATCCATCATATGCTACTTGATTGGTGAGTTCGAGTTATTTCCAAAACTCATGTACAAGTTCAAATATACTTCAGCAACCAAATACCCAGAGAATTGATAAATATGTGATACATGCAAAATAAGGAAAAATATCATAAATCTCATCATTGGACACGGTTCAAATTAAATTTGGAAACAAATCAGGAAATTTTAAGAAAATATACCTTGTACGGTACTCCTCCATAGACCCGCCCACGGGCCGGTTCCGGGCCCGACCCGCCGGTTCCGGGTTAGGAAAACCAGGAACCGGGACCGGAACCGTGGGAACCGGTTCCGGTCCGGGTCTGGAACCCGCCGGTTCAGGGCCAGAACCGGTTTTTTTATTTTCTTTTTTTTTTCTTTTTTTTTTTTAAATTTTAAATAAAATTTGAATTTTTTATTTTGTAAATTAATTTGAATTTTATTTTGAATTTTAATTAATTTGATTATTAATTTACAATCTTAATTTTAATTTTGAATTCGAATCTTAATTTGTGTTTGAATTCGAATTTGAATTTCAAATAATAACAATCGAGATTTGACTTTGAAAATTTGAAGTGTAATTATTTCAAAAAATAAATATAATTGAGTAACAATACAAAAAAAAATAAAATTACAATACAAAATAAAGACGTGTTAAATTGGAAAATTCATCTAATCACATATCTCATGTTTATGTGTAATATTACTTATATGTATTAATCAAACAAATACATATTTATTTCACATCAGTCAAATATTTAATATATAACTCACATTAATCAAATAATTGATAATAATATTATCCTTCGTCTTTTTCTTTTTATTATTTTGTTAGTTCTACAAAGGTTAAAATTACATTTGAACACTTTATTTCAAATTTAATCCATCAAATCAAACGTAATACTCTTAGCAGATATTATTTTCTTAAAACCACACCATTTATTATTGATTCAATCCTACCATATATCATCCAACGAAACAAACGGTGCATAAGGAATTGAAAGGTCCAGAGTTTCGACTTGGTTTTATAATTGAACATTTATTTGTTGTTATAATTTAATTAAATTTCTCCATCTAAATATCATTTTTTCTTTATTAAAAAAACATATATTTATAGGAAAAAACTCATAAACAACTGTCTACTCCTCTATTTTAAAAAACGAATCATGGCGATGGCGATAGAGAGGAATGTCATGTATATATAATTAATCTATATAAGATACTGTGACGATATTTGAAATTTATTTATTGTTTTTTAAAAAAGGAACTATAATTTTCATTTCAACTTACAACCACCAGACCCGGCCACAGGCCTTGGATAGTCTTGACATGGTGTTATCAGAGATGGTGAGTTGTGATTATGAACCATATTTATCATTATATTCATTATAAATTTCAATTAAATTAATTTTAACACTAAACAAAATCACGAAAGATCACGTACAAATCGTTTCGATCTCATGCAATTTATTTTACAAAATTTACCCAATTGTTTCATAACTTGGGGATGTGTCCACATATATGAATTGCAGATCTAGTTGGTCTTAATAAAGTTCTAAACTTTTAAGACTATCTTGCGCAAACAAGTTAAAAATATTGGATTTGCATCTAATAGTCAATATAGTTATGCTAAAATGTTTAGCCATTTTAAGATCATACAAATTAATCACATGTTCTCAATTCAATGATAAATGAAGCATAGTTTATAAAAATTATTAGTACATGGTTATGATAGTAATATATTGAGAAATGACATGAGAAATTTTTGAATAAGTTATTATATTATTGCAATTTATTTGTTAAATATTTGAAAACTTTACTTGTTAAATATTTGAAAGAATGATTTTATAAGTGTAAATATTAATTAATATAATTAAATGGGGTGTTTAGGCATTTTATGATAGTATAAATTAATCATTCTTCAAACTTTTATGATAAATGAAGCATTTATATATATAAATAAATATTACCTATTTTAGTAGCAACAAAGAGTTGCCACAGTGTTGAGTTCTTTGGATGTTTGTACGGTTGGCCTGGGTTCGAATCTTCATCCCAACGAAAAATGTTGGTTTTGAAAACCCTGCGACCCGCCGGGCCGGTTCCGGGTCGAACCCGGCGGGTCCACGGGTTACCAAAGCTGTAAACCGGAACCGGCCCGGTCTCCCACGGTTCCGGGCCGGTTCCGGGTCCAAAACCGTTGACCCGGTTAACCGGCCCGTTGACCCCGGGCCGATTCCGGGTCGGGCCACGGGTCAAACCGGCCCGTGGCCAGGTCTACTCCTCCAATATGGGACACAAGCCCCTTCCTGCTCTAATAAGTACCACACGTGCACCTCATATGAAAAATATTAACATATTATTTGCGCTCAACAACTTATTCATATTCTCGTCTTTCTTTGCTCGAGTTACGAATTGACTTAAGTATCGACGTGATCATGCCAGAAACATATTTGGGCTTTGGTGTTCCCTAATTATCGTTCTTGATCACAGCCTCCCAAATTGAAGATAAATGATGAAAAATTAGCTCACCGGACTGAATCTTATGTGAAAATTTGTCATGACATCAATTTTGATATGACAGATA
The DNA here is from genome assembly GCA_001598015.1 of Dorcoceras hygrometricum. Taxonomy (NCBI): domain Eukaryota; kingdom Viridiplantae; phylum Streptophyta; class Magnoliopsida; order Lamiales; family Gesneriaceae; genus Dorcoceras; species Dorcoceras hygrometricum. The sequence goes on from KV014852.1 coordinate 207,760, forward strand.
GACTTACTAATATTCTTATCACGAGTTTGAACTTCCATTAGGCTTTGATGAGAGATCTCACCTGAAGTCTTATTAATAAATATGATCATGGATAAGGATTTCTATGAACCGATAAAGACTTACGATAATTGACAATCCAGTGATTTAATAATTAGCATCACTTAAACACAGCTCCTTGCTTTAGATAGGATCAATGAGCAAATTAAAAAGAGGTCGAATGTAAGAACATATTTTTTTTATACATAACTTTTCGAACTGTTTTTCCTCGAAAAAAATTGGATAAGATAGTCAAAAGTTAGGCACATAAGGCCCAATAAAGCTTCGGTGAAATTGGCGAGGGAAAACAATCCTTTATACCATTTTACCCAATCCCCGCACAAGCAATAATGGTAGCTACACAGAAGAATTGAGACTGGGTTAAGTCAATAAATACTAATACTCAAAATATTTATGGAAAATAAAGTCAGTATTGGCTAGAGTTCATAGCAAAGTACAAAGAGGAGAAAATATCGACGCTAGTACTAGAAAAGATAATAACTGTTATTAAGAAAAATATATGATGATTAATTATCAGACTGATACGTGAACTAGTTCAATATTGTTCGACATATATATTGTTAGAGTAGATGTCAAGCTAGCCAACTGTTCGCAATGACCTTTGTTGACTCTATTGTAAAAAAAAAACGATTTTTACTCATTTATGTAATTTACATTTCTTTATCTTTGCTTGTTGCACAAATTAGTTTGATAAAGACCTTGGATGTACCATGATTTATGTTAAATGTGATAGTGGATTGAATGACTATCATTAAACACATATGCATTCTCAATTAATTTCTAGTCGATTGGACCGTCCAAAATGAGGATAGGACGGCCCGAGTTTGAGACCAGCATCTGTGATTCAAAGTATCATGTTTCGGTGGTAGGGAACATGGAGATGTTCTGAGCATGCATGATGGATAGTGATCGGTGATCTATTGAACTACACTCGTTCGGACTTTTCAAGTGGTTACCACATGTCGAGTAGAATTGAGTCTGAGATCTTGGTTGTACATGATTAGTTATTATGACTCGAACATCATCGAGACTCTGCATGATAGGCGCCTCATTTTGACCCACTTATCGACTCCGTGAGGGTCATCAGATGGCGAGTTTGGGGTGAGATCCCGATGCATGTAGGAGTCGATGATTTGTTGTCGATGATTCATCCCTCGCCTTTGTTTATGGATATCCTATGCTATTTGAGAAGATAATAGTATGACAAATCTATGGACACTAGATGTGTTTTAGGTAAATGGGTGTACCTAATAGCACACGATGTCACTTTTCGATCTCCAAAATGTATGTATGACTATCGGATATCTAGCGACTCGATTTACCAATGGTCGTTGATTCTATAGGGATATTTGAGCTGAATCACCGTAATGTATGCTAACCATGACCAACTGGTTCTTGCAGATACTACAAGTGATACCTAAGGGATTATGAGGTGATGTTGCTTGATGCTTTACCAGGTCCAATGGGTAAGTCGAAAATTGTGTTTTCCTAGTCGCAAAGATTTGTAGCCCACGACTAGCTTTATCTCTGAACCATTGAGGACCACACAAGTACTGATTTCCCGATTTTCATACGGATATGCAGCTCAAAGTGTTGAGCATGGTGGAAGGAAAACTTTGGAGTATTATTTCCAAAATAAATAGTGGAGTAAACCTGCCATATATAGATTTAGTGGTCTGAAAATTTGATTTTGCATCATAATAATCAGTTTTGTAAACTGAGTGCATCGGCGATATCTAATCGTCGATCGGGATTATGATGGCACCACAATCGATGAGTCTAAACGAATGTAAGCGTTTGAGTTGAAACGAAACGTTTGAGTAGAAACGAATGTGCAGCCTTGAGTCGAATGAATGTTCAGCCTTTGACTTGAAACGAAAGTGCACGGTTTGAGTCATACTCAAACTCTATCTTTATATATATAAATATGTCATTTGGGGAGGCACATTGAAAAATGCATTTATTATTGAATCGTAACTCTAGTCTTCACTCCCCTCTTTTCCTCCACATGCCTCCACGTCCCCTTGGCCGCCACCGCCGTAGTGCTGGCCGTCGCCGTCGCCGTCGCCCATCCGACGTTGCGCCTTGGCATGTGCATCTCGACGAGGAGATTCCGTTCGTGACAAATCGCTGTGTTTTCTAGTGCAAGGCAGCAAAGAAATTTGGAAATCGGTCGTGGATCGGATTAGGTGAACAAACAGGAGATTCAACCGTTGAAGGGCTATTACCGCTTAAAAACCAGAATAGTTGGAGTCGGCGCGAATTCGTCGAAGGCACAATCTGAACACCCTATGTATGGTTTAATTGTTTATATATTATGATTTACCTATGAGTGTCCCCGGTGTAAAATTTTAAACTTCCGTCTTCCGGGACCGCCGAGGCGCGATCCGGATCCGTCGTGCGCCAACATATATTAGCCCCGATTTTTTTCCTTGAAACAAATAAAAAGTAAAGAAATAAATCAAAATTCCCGTTTTAAAAGTATATCAAATTTCCTACAACATTTAAATCGTTGGTCTTGTCAATTAACACCAGGTTGGGAACAAGTGCCTCCATAAATAAACCTGCATATTGGTGTTGAACTGTTGATACTTGATAGTACTGCTAAGAGCATCTTCAACCGCATCTCTATTTTTGCGTCAGTTTAAAACTTTCCATAATATTGATATGTATAATGTAAATTATGTTTTCTTCGGGAATACAATATACAATATCAATAGAAAAGTAGAAAATATCATGGGATATTCCTTCTAGAATAAGATTTAAAGTGAGTTGATTTTGGTGCCAAAGTTGCACTATTTTGATACAGAAGCTGCATTAAAAAAGTACGGTGGGTGTATGTGAAATTTGAGATGACATTTTCCAAATTTCATAAAATTGCTTTGATGAATAAAATAGAATTCATATCAAATTATTAAATTTCAAAAGCACATGGCATATGTTTAAGCTACAGCTGAGGTATATATAAAATATCAAATATATCTGTAAAATTATTTATCGAATCCAAAATTTCAACTCATCCATCAAATCCCTGGATTCAGCCGCAATCTTACAATTTTTTAAGTAACAGATTTAATAGTTTTTTCATTATTTGTGGTGCCAATACTTATACTGATTAGTTTTCTATTAGACAGAGTCAAGGATATTTGTCTATAGTAGGAAGTCATAAATTTGGCTTACAAATTGACCTTGAAATGATTTTTTTTAGTAAATTTGTGAAACTTCGGGGGCAATACATATAAGCTGTAATGAATTTTGTGAATAACGATTAAGTTATTATGTATAATTCCAAGGGGATTTACTAATCATGGATGGAGGCGGAAAAAATTCATAAACATTGCATTTTTAAACATCGAGACATTACATTATTATAGTAATACTAATAATAATAATTATTATTATTATTATTATTATTATTATTATTGTTATTTATTATCATGTTTGTATATATTGGTAAGTTACGTATCCTCCTTCGTCTATAATTGTCACAAACAATATGTAGCCTATCCCTGGCAAAAAGATTTGTATGAACACTATATAATTATTTATGTAAATTGTAATAAATGAAATATTAGAAAACTATATGACCTCAAATAAAAGAGACAAACTAAAAAAGGGACTGCAGCAAGCCACGATCAACCATTCGATGTATTACACGTGTGAAGAACGGTTGCGCTGTCGGATAATTATGGTTGGGGACTGATCGTGATTCATGTCATTCGTTGCGGAACTAGGATACAGACAAATCACACGTGTCGTCTAAACATTGTTCATCATTTCCAAATTTTATTGTTTATAATACAACATAATCTTATTTTAAAAGATTAAGAATATAATAATGATTTTCGCTAATACTTATAAGTTATAATACCGTGTGTTCGCTTTGCATATTTGCGATTCGATTTTAATATTCCTCGTGTTAAAAAAAATTGAAATTTGAATGAAATATAAAACATGAAATATTTCTGATCTTTTAATAAGTTTAGATTACAATTTTTCGTGAAACGAAAAAAAATGGAGAGGAAGTGCATGCATTTGTTATGAGTATTGAAAAATTACACCCACGCACCATTTTATTTTCATCAGGACCAAGTATTAAATATAGTGAGAAGATATATAAAATTCTATGATAATATTTAAAATAGAGGTTCAAAAATTATTTATTTTTTACGAGGAAACATCTTCAATATAGGACCAACTCCAGAAATTTTATAATAAAACTCTCATTTTATTTTTACTAGTATTTCACCCGTGCGTTGCACGGATATAGAATTTTAATTTAATTAGTAGTAACTTTACTAATTAAATATGCAGGTAGCTCATAGTATCGAACAAATTACAGTTCGAGGGTCAAATGCATTTTTGAAGTGTTAACATATTTGGTAAATGGATGAGCTATAGTTTTTCATTATGGATAAAATAATTTTTTTGTGAACCGGTGTTGTGGTTTATATATAGAATAAAAAGTGATTTATATGTCAGACTAAAATATGATTTGTAACAGATTAAAACGTGTAGACAACCCTATTGGTATTCAAATGATTTTGAAACGAATGAAAAACTTTTAATGTTTTAAAAATTCAAGGAATTTAGATTTAATTTTGAATTTGAATAGAATGTAAAATGTTTGAGTAATGTTGGTGAGTTAATTGATTTACCTCGGAATTATAACCTCAAATATTCGAGACAGTGTTATGTAACTGCATTTTCAGTAGTAATTACATTTTTATATTGATATATTATATATTATATTGTAATTCTAATCTCATTCAAATTTCAGTTTAAAAATTATGACGTATTTAATTGACACATCAATAATATCTCTTGAACACCTCAAATATATGAGATTAATAATATTTCTTAAATTGACAATTCAATTATATGAGGCGTTGGGATTGAGTTTACATTTATGATGAAATTTTTATAGTAATTATAACAATTGAAATATTTATAGTTGTTAATTAATTTTATTAATTAATTGTTGGTTTCTATAAATAGATATTGTATTTTGGCGTGAACTTTCTTTATTTAGTAAAAACCCAGTATATATATATATATATAATATTTTTATATTGATAATGTATATATCAAAGTGCAATTCTAATGTCATTCAAATTTCAGTTAAAAATTTATGCTATCTTTAATTGACACGTCAATAATTTCTCTTGAACACCTCAAATATATTAGATAAATAATATGTCTTAGAATTAACGCTTCAATTATATGAGACGTTGGGAAATGTGTTTTCATTTATTATGAAACTTTTATTAGTAATTATAACTATTGTTATTAATATTATTGTAGTTGTTACTCAATGTTATTATTGCTTGATCGATGGTTTCTATATAGAAATGGTATTCTGACGGGATTTTCTTTATATATTAAAACTCAGCTTTTATGTATATGTAGATATAGATTATATTTTTATATTGAAATGTATATATTACATTTTAATTCTAATCTCATTCAAATTTCAGTTAAAAAATTATGCTATCTTTAATTACATCAATAATTTCTCTTGAACACCTCAAACATATGAGATAAATAATATTTATAGGAATTGACACTTCAATTATATTAGACGTTGGGAAATGAGTTAATTTATTATGAAATTTTATTAGTAATTATAACTATTGATATTAATATTATTATAGTTGTTAATTAATGTTGTTCTTAATTGATTGTTGGTTTCTATAAATAGACATGTGTTTTGGCGGGAACTTTCCTTATTTAGTAAAAACTCAGCTTTTATATATATATAGATTTTAAAAATCTATCAAAGTATAATGAACTTTTTTTATCAGAACTTAACCCGGTGGTTAAATATATGATTTTCTTCCTATATTATTTTTGCTCGTGTAATGTAGTAATCATATATCGTATTGTAAAATTTGATAACTATTATAAAATTAAAACTTTAATTTTTACCATTGCTTAATCATGAGAACTTGAAATTTTCAACATATATTTTTATTCTCCATGAATAATCAAGGTCTTAAATTATAAATTAAAGTCTAATCGTAAGTAGCTATTGTATAGCTAAATAATGTCTAATTATGATTAATGTCATAAAAAAGGTGGCCCTTCAAACTCCTCAACCTCTCATATATATATAACGCACTTTAAAGATAAAGAAATATACTGTATAAAGATCAATAAATCCTGTCAAAATCATGCAAGAGGCTGCACCATTTCGGAAACAAGAGATTGAAGTTTTGAGCATTCCAGCAACAATCTGAAAGCCTACTATCAAGAACCTATTTTCCCTTCTCCAGTTCTTAGAATACGATCTTCACCGTCCAGAATTTGCTCCTCTATGTTTGAATACTAGGTAAAAATTTCATTCTAATCCAACAAATAGGTTTCTGTAATCGAATTCGCAAGAATGCTTAATAGATTACATATCAGAAAACTACAGCTTCTTTTTATCATCCTAAACTGCTTTTGAATGACCTCGATATCAGATATCCACCGTTAAGATTTTACTTTGTTATGTCTTACATATGGTGTCCAATTTTCATTCTAATCCAACGGTTGGAGTTTTGTAAAACTCCTTTGAACTAATTCTATACAGATTCCAGACGAGAAATCTGCAGCTCTTGTTCATCGTTTATAAACGATTACAAATTTCCTCAAAACATATCTTGACCGTTGAAAAGTTATTTCATTATGTTTTACATATACTTTTCAAATTTTATCCCGATCCAAATGTTAGATTTTACCAAAATATCTTTTCAATACTACTATATTGATTATATACGACAAAAACTATACCTTATATTCACCGTCCCGATATGAATTCAAATGACTTAAAAATCCGATCTTTTTCGTTCAGTAATGAGGTAAGTGGGAATTTGTTATGTATTCATTCTAAATTATATGATAATGCTATATTCTATTATGAATTTATCATTTGAGCACCTGTTTCGTGTCAAATTCGTGTTATGATTTATGTTTTGCATGCCAATAATCTTTGCCCTGTCTCAGTGCGGATATGAATCGAATTGATATGGGAATACAGAATTCTGCACTCTGAATCATATGATATGATTAAATTCTCGTCCCTTAGGTGAGTAAAAATTAGGGACTGATCAGTGGTACTTAGAACCGCGATGTGATTAAGACCTCGTCCCCTTAGAGGAGTAAAAATTAGGGACTGATCAGTAAATCATGAAAGCCGAGGAATATCAGCCCTACTTGTTCTCTGCTCTATTCAATGTTTTTGAAATGTTTACAAGTTCACTTCATTTTGTATATATATATGTCTATTTTTGTTACGCTCGAATGATTCCCTCACTTGCTGAACTTTTCCTCAAACACTCACCCCTTATTTTTTCCACCCAGATAAGAATGAAGACTATATCGGAGAAGATGAACAAGAAATGTTTTAGGACTGATGAAGACATTTAATTCTTGTTATTTCGCTTCCGCATTTCTGTTATTCAGGCTGTAAAGATAATCATTTTGATTATGTAATAGACTGGTTTTGAGCTGTACTACGAGACTTGATGTTTTGTAATGAATAATTATTAAACATCTTCGACGTTCACGCCCAGTCCCGTTCTCGGGGCGTGACATTAATATTCTTAATTTATTTCATTTAAAATTCATGGGAATATTATGTAAGTAGATAGAACGCTAGGTATATAGTCATGGTTGGCTATTAATTTGTTACAAAGTTATGGATATCTTATATTTGTTTTTTTCTTAAATATCTAAATCAACATGTTATATATAATAATAGAAATACTTATGCCACATATGTTTGATTTGATCTGGAAACAGTAATTTATCTCTACGTAACTTATTTCATGAATAGATGGGAATACCAACGAGATTCTAACAGCGAACTCTTTTTAGCTTTTCTCCTTGGCGGTCGATAACTACGAGGCCATTATATATTTTCAGGAGATATTAATTTATAGAAAAAATCGTATTTTTCTGGCAGGGGTCATATGTTTCCTGAGATTTGCTTAAACGAAATCAATAATTTTTCGTTTAATCTTTATAACAATTTTAATCTCTTTATTGAGTTACGTTGGACTCTAACCTATTCATTTACGAAATACATGGAATTTTTTCTTAAGAAAATTGCTAGAACATAACAAACAGACAACACAAAATGAAGCTGCGATCATCGAGAGGCCAAGACCCCTTGTATATTGTCAATCAAATCGTTATACGAACTCTCTGATCATTGCATGATAGAAAACAAATATTTTGTAAAAATAGCTCTTATTAAACAAATAAATTTATTTTCAAGTGTATGTTTTATGAGATGGAAATAGTATCTTGTTATCAAATGGTGGAATAGCTTTATGTGTGAGTATAGATGTGCAAATAGTTCTCTTTTTTTATTTTTCAATTGAGGTTAAGTTATACTTTAGAAAATCATAGCTACTAACAGCATCTTTTAGTATATTCAAGTGTTTTCTTTTCTGTACAATAACATCCTCCAAATGTCATTTATTTTACATCCCAAATACAATTTAATTGGGCTTGAGAGGTTTTTATAGATACAGATTCATGGTAGACTGATTGATCCAATCTATGTTTTATATAAAATAATATTTCTTTTATTGAATCTGAGATTCTTCAAAAAAAAATTTGCTCCTGACACGATTTCATAAGAGTTTTTATATACAATTAATATACATTTTGATATAAATACATGCTGTTAACTTCAAACACACGTGAAAAACAAATTCTTACAATAATTCCTGCATGAGTCAAGACATCCCTATATGATATTTCAATATTGAATCTTAGACATATAAGAGTGTCGAATCGAATCAAATCTTTTTAGAATATGTGTATAAAACTGTAAACGTAATTATGACCTCATACTTACCAAATTAAGTACACATCAGGTGACAATCAGTTGTTAACATATTGGGGAATGTTGTCGAAAAAGTTGAAGTATATATTTTTACAACGTGCTACTAGATTGTTTGCAAAAGGGAAAGTTAAAAATGGCTATGATGCTTGATGATATCGGGAGATTGGTCTTTAATAGGAAATATAGTCCACGCTCGAGAAATAAACTTTTAAATTAATTTATAGAGTACGTGATTATTATTTACTGCAAGTGGTCCGGGAATTAGCCCATGCATAGGATCACTTTCACTAAAACTAAAAGGGACGATCCGAGTGATGGGCAAACAGATCTAGGATGTGGGACCACTTACATGGTGGGCCCTAGTTTAATTTCAAGGGTCAAATATTTTATTTATTTAGTATTATTACTTTGATTTTTGAAGAATATTTGTTTTTTTAAAACAAACAATGAACAAATTGGGATCGCAGTTGTATGCAACCTTTTGTGTCATTTTCTTTAGACCCATTTAATTTATTCATTTAACTTGACAATGCCTAGAGTATAGTTGGAACAAATCTGAATGGGTCTTTTGGGAAAAGTTATATATGTTGAAATAGTTTATACTAGAATTTTGATGCTTCTATTTTCATCATGCCCAATATTGATCATATAATTTATGGTAATATTATATATGCGATTTGGAAGACTTTATTTTGATTTAAAAAATGGAATTCCACCTCAAGCAACATACTTTTGATATATATAATTATGTTGTCTAACACAAGTATGAGGGAACTTGTTCAGTGCAATTTTTTTTCCAAATTTCTCCGTATCTGATGGCATCTTTGATGTGCGAACCGAGAACGGCTCAAACACTTATCTTATGGCCTACATTTAATATTCCTTTCCTTCAATTTTTTCTCCCCTTTTGTTCAGATCTGGAAAAGGAAGCAAGCGATCGAAAAGTTTTCAGTAAAATAAAAAATAATTATAATGATTATTATTTATGCTGCCCTTCACCAGAAGCTACCCTTTTGCAAGTTGGTTCATATTTCAATGATTGGCATTGAAAAGTATATTTTTGAAAAAAAAACCCACAGGAAAATGTCATTAACTCATATGTGGAATATTATATAATAGTAAAAGTTGTGACTCATTGTACAAGGTCTGTCATTGAAGCAGTTTGCATAGCTAGAGCATGGACATCCTTGATTCGTTGATCTATATACAAAGATTTACAAGATGATATATCTTACCAAGGATTTTACGGTCTTCTACTATTAAATTTAGGCATGAGGATCCTGACTCTGAGTTGTTTAGTGATTCGAAATTTAAAAGGGCATCGGATCAATAATGACATTGACAATTTCAGATTTTTCATCCAAGCAATCGTTTCTCTGATGCTCGGTGACTCCGCTATCCTTGGATTTAAATATCCTAATAAGATACTGATACCTCATACATCATCTCGGGACCCGAGGATTTTCACTCACCAGAACATCTCTTGCCTCGAGGTGGTCATCACCTCTTGCGAACACGTCTTGTAGGAACACATCTTGACCCGAGGTGATTATCACCTCGTGCAGGAACACTGCAGGAATACCTCTTGACCCGGGGTGACCATCAGCTCTAGTAGGAACACCTCTTGACGCGAGGTGACTATCCAACTCTTGCAGGAACACCTCTTTACCCGATGTGACCATCACCTCTTGCAGGAACATTTATCGACCCGAGGTGACCATCACAAGCTCGAGGCAAGAGGATCGAACAAGTGTCTGAACTCTCGAGACACCCAATTATTCCCAATAATAACGCCTTGGATGACACGTTATGCGTACGCATTGAATTAGTCTCGATGCTACAATCTCGCCTGGGAAATAATCAACATGTGCGCAATACAAGGCGCAAAAAGTGCTCCAGCACGTCACACATCGGGTAATGCGCTCGCAACACTCGCCTAGCCCCTCTATAAATACCAAGGTATGCTTCATTCTACAACCCATTCAGAAACACACAAGCTCTATGCTTTATATTCACATTTGCTCTCTATTCCCGAACACCCGACCTGACTTAAAAATCGGAGAGGTTTCATCGGAAATACTTTCGACGTCCTCTGACCAGTGTCTATGGTTGCAGATCGTTGAAGGAAAGACATTCAGCTCATCCCCGATGACAGAGATCCCGACATGTCCTCTCATATTCCTCGAGCTATATTGTGCCAAGGCCCAGACCCGGTGATATCTCGCTACTGATGATTCATCCAAGCAATTTCCTCCTAGTTCAGCTCCAAAAGATATCACTCAGCTCATTTCCCGAGGACAGACCTCCCGAGCTCTCGACCTCTCGACATGGGGCAACTCTCCGACCGGGAAAAAATTCGGTTACATCAAATACCATAGTGAGCAGAATTTTCAAAAACAACTGCATCGACATTGCAATTTAATACATTTTTCAGAGGTCTTTGCCATCGTATAATTGCATTGTAAAGTAATTAGACGTTGATTCGTCTTTGATCCCGATAAGAGAACTATTCTCCTTCTCTGAAGAACCTAACGTGCTCGCCTCTTCGGGATGGTGGTGTCTTATAGCCTGACATGCACTTCACAACAAACGTTGGAGGTGCTGGAAGTGTTTCCATTGAAGTTCCTTCGATGCCTAAGTTAACCGAGCAGTCGAGAGATGGTAAACAAGTACGTGTTGTTAGGTATGTGAGCTAATGGGGTGTCTAGACAATTTACCAGAGCTTTTATAGTGGTTGATGAGTTAATAAGAATGATTTGTCCGGCATATAATACGATAGGACGACATCTGCGTCTCATCACGAGATTCAAGGGTGCATCTTTCTCGCACGGGGCACCCCTAAAGACATGATGCAATTATGTGAGAGGATCCATCACGGGTATGGCGGACTGATCACTAGGTGTGATAGTCATAACTGTCCTAAAAATGTGTCTCGGATAACTCGGAAATAAAGAAAGAGAGGGAGTGCCTCTTTGGGTCCCGAGATCAAATCATAGGAGGGTATCTTATTCAGCCTTTTGTTCCATTTTTCTCATGGTTTTTTTCCCGTGCTACATCATTTCTTTTAATAAAATTTATTAGTGTTTGTTTTTTCAGAATGTCATGCTTTAAAAAACTGTAGGAGATTATACATATCTAGTGAGCTTCATGCAATAAACTCCAAAATAACAGTTTCTAAGTGTATATATACACTTGAGCATTATTAGTATTATTTGAATTTAAACATTAATGAAACAAAAATTACCTTAGTTACTAATAAAAAATATTTCTCTCATTGAACTGTAAATATTTAAAATTTTACCACATCTCATAGATTAATAATTGATCGATCAAATGTATGTATAAAAATAATAATAGATCATGGGCTCAATAGATCATGAAACATATATTAAATTTACCTCTACGTCACTTATAAACTGCATCACCAATTTCCCATTCTCATCTCATTGATATATATATTTAATATTTAAAACGATATTCAACTTTGAGATTTTGGTATAGATATACTGTAATTATCACCATATATTGTTACTACTCAAAAAATGTTTTTTCAGCCCCAGGCTCATTCAAAAGTCAAGACTTTTTGTATTAAAACCTCCAATATGAAGTTTTACCCGGACATTGATTTCTCAAATTCATTTGAAAAACTAAAGAAAGGAATTGAAGATATTACACTGGCTCATCAACTTGGTAGTCAAATTTCACATAAGTGACTCATAAGTTTCAGACCCAAGCCTGAAGCCACATAAGGTTCTTTTGTGCTTACTTCATGCTCGTATTAGAGTAGTACCATAGTGTTAAGTTCAATGGTCTAAAATTGGGCATTCGGAACCCATAAATATATATGAATCAGCATAATCAACTTAAAATTGAATAATTTGAATCATTCGGTGTTATGTGTAGATGAGTGGGTGACGAGTAAACGTTGTAATAAAAACATGATAAGATGTTGATGATTAATACATGTTGTCTTTTTGAATACGTATGATTATCATGTTTAGTATTATGTAATGTGAACTTTTTAATGATAATTTATACAAGGGACCATTGATATGTAAACACATATTTTTAACAAAATTTTACTTAGCATGATAACAATTTTTTTGGAATATAACATGCATAATTATTTGTCCACTTTAGATTTTTTCTCTAAGGTACTCTTTACATGAACCGGAAAATAAACAAGAAAAAATAAAGGATAACTGGTTAGCAACAAATAAAATGAAATTATAACAAGTTTCAAGTGTCCCTCACTTTGTGTAGAGTTTTCTTTTGTAGTGGAGAAGATGAGTACAACTGTAAACTTTTACCCAAATCAGACCATTCACTCATCATATGGGCTACGAGACGGGATCTTCATCCAGTCCACATGCACTAACATCAATGGGCATTAGATAAAATTGAGTTAATCAAAAAAGCAAACATTGAATAACTGAAAATCTATGGCTCACCCCATTTTCATTTAGTGTATCCAACAATATCGATTAGAACCATTATACTAATTTCTCATAAGTAGTTTGTGGACAGGACAATTCATGTAAGGACATGCAGCAAACCAAAGGCAATAGCATAAGGATGACATTTGAGAATTTTCTTATTTTATGAACATGGAATTGACTTGGGAAGGTAAAATTCAAGGATTTCTCACAATTACCAGTTTATGCTTTACACACTGTAGTTTCTTCTCACATTATCCCCTTTTTAGTTTTTTTTTTCAAACTCCACTTTTAGTTTTTCTGTATCTGTTTTTGTTTTATTGTGATTTTAATCTAAATTATCTCTCAGTTGTCACAACACCAACACGCGCCATCCTCGGTGGTGACAGCAACGACAAAACCATAATAAAACCTCTCACAAGATTCACCACAGCCACCATTTTCACCGGAAGCAAATCCCCCATGATTCTAACCAACTTCACTGTGGGGAAAAGTCCCCCATCATTCTAACCAACTACACTATGTGGACAATTCCCAGTTCCTCCCCTTCTGCTTCGTGATTCCGATTTTCTCTCTCTTCAACAACATAAGCATAAGTTTCTTGGTTTTCGCAATGCAAGCTGGGCCAAACACAGTAAAGAGTTACTGAACTCTTACTTCTCATATTGAAATTTTAGACCGAATCTACTATTTTACTTTACTGGTGTTTGATAATTTGTCGATATAATCCTAAAGATTGGAACTTTTTCGAGCAGTTGAAGTTCAAGCTGCTTAAAAGGTACTTCTTTTTATATTTTTTAATCCATGTGGGTCTGGCGTATTTTTTCGTAGTAATATGATAACCGTGTTTTCAATACTGTAGATCTTGTAAGTTCAAATGAATATGAGAATTCTCAGATTTGGATGGATGCATACTTATGGGTTAACATTTAAAATATATGGGTAGATTTTGCACCTGGTCATGAACATCAGCAAAAAGATTGAACATTTGGCATCTTCATTTTGTATTTGTTTTTTTTTTCCGAGTTCCGTTCTTGCTTCAAACCCGTGGTGGACGAATAAACTGCTACTGCCTTGATTTGATTAAAAAGATGAGTTGGATATTAATGGACGCTTCGTGTTATAAAGTATTAATTTGGTGCTTAACATTGGCTCTATTGTGGATTTATCAATAAATTGTATCTGCTAAATATTTGGTCTTTCAAGATGAACTGTTTGAATGTAGTGATAGGCCCACAATTTTGCGTGTTCCTGTTATTGAAGAAATACTAAATATTTTGGGAGGCTAACTATATATGAAAACCGTACAATATCAAAGGGACATGGCCACCACATGGCTTGGTCTTCTCTGGTCCACTGTTGATCGTGGCTAATTAGATGCGTGGGTCTAAGTCCTTTTTTGTTAGAATTTGACTGTCAACATTGTGAATACAGTGCCGATGGTGATAACTTTTGTCTGCAGTCTCTTTCTGAATAGTTCTACCGGACATTGTTTTCTTTTATGATTCAAGCTCCCTGAGTATTTTGGATTTGAAACTAAGGACATGTGGAAACTAGATGGATTTTTGATAAGACGATAACTGTAGTTCTTGGTATCAAATTTATATCGCAGTAATTGATGGTGACTTTGGACTTCCTTGAGTTTGCTGGGGAAAATGTATCTCCGGATACCTTGAATTTGAATATTAAAAAGAATGACTCTCTCCTATTTCGAGATTGAAGAGCCCCTTCTGCCTTATATTTGCTCACGTAGATCAATAATGAAGAGTCTGTAGAGTTTAGCATGGATAACGAATAATAATTTGTATCCTATTCTTGCAGTTAAAAATGACCTCTAGAGTGAGACTGCGATACTTTATATTCCTCATCTTTTTCGACATTTGTCTTATGAATGACCAGCTTTTGATACACTCTGATATGCATTATCACTCCTTATCTTTGTGACAACCATTTGATATTGAATTATTGATGAGAAATGACCAGCTTTTGATATGCATGAATATGCAATGGAGCTTCTATAGATTGATAGATGTGAAAACTGCCAAGGCCCTTTATTTAGAGAATACCACACCTGGTGGTAGATAGGAAAATGGACTAATGGTCACCTTCAATCAGCACTAAAATTCTTTTCAACAATGTCCCTCTCGCTCTCCAACGCCACAAGTGTTTGCATGTGCTGAAAATGAGTTACTCAAACCATCTTCTAGAGATTGGAAACCAAGATCCTTCAACTCCTTTGCGCACCATGAAATCCTTAACCCAGCAAAGGACTGAGATGACCAGTAACATGATTTTCACCACCATCACCATAATTGACAGTTGATTTTCTGGGTGAAGCAATTTGCTTATTGGATATTGATTTTTGGTTCTAATATGCATTATTTCTTTGAAATGATCGTAAAATTGATATAATTTTGATGCCAAAGTTATGCTCAACTACGTTCATTTGTCCTATGATTGGTTTACTAGTCTAATTAACTATGTGTCCCTAATCCTGCGAGACCAACAACAATATTTCAAATATATTTCATGCTGGTATAAGAATATTTACTTCTCAATCATTTGTACTCATAAACCCATCTTAATACGGTTTTAGAAACACATTACTTCTTTCAGGTGAAGAAGTGCTTCAGTTTACAGTGGGTTAATCTAAATATCCTTGAGAGATACAAAAGCTTCATGGAGAGCCATTGTCAACTGGCTTTCAGATAAAATGAAGAGCACACAGGTTACTCTTACATGTGAAACCTGCTTTAAGTTTTCTATTGGACAACCTTATCTTTTCCTAAATGGAATTGAAAAATATTTTTTTTTGGAGGAGGACTTCAGTGTTTGCTAGAATTGAATATATATATTTTTGCATTCTGGTTTAAAGGTGCCAGATATGCATTATCTGTCTTGTATATTCTCCCAAAAATTTCAGCATTGATTTTGCGTTTGGAAACTTACCATTTATTCTTGACATCATCGTGGCAAGGAGAAAAAGAAAGAAAATTGAGATGCTAAGGTAATTGTATATATTTAGTTAAAGCCGGATAATGCTAGAAGTTGTTTCTTCCTTTGTTTGTTTTTTTCCTTTTTTTTTTTGTGGTAGCACATCCATTTCCTGTTTGTTGTTCGTATTAAATGAATATTGTTTTTACCACGTGACTCCGTTTTCTTCTCGAAGTCTAATAACCAGGCAAACATGAACACAAAATGGTGGTTCGATGTTATAAATGGAAATTTTACGTCCAGAAATGTTAGCTATGGAGTTAAACTGTGTATAATATGGAAACATGTTAAGCGTTTTGTTCATTGTGAATTTCAGTGTTTTAACAACCTTGAAATATGACTGTTTAGTCTCCCTTTTTCTTTTCACTGACTTGGAGAACCTTATACAGGATCCACCAACCACTCAGGACATAAAGCCTACTAATCTTGTTTTAAATGATAGCCAAAGTGAACGTCAAAACAATGCTACCGAGACACCTGTAGCAGACTCAACCTCGGTTTCAGTATCAAGCAATGACAAGAGAAAAGTGTCACGTGAGGATATTGAACTTGTAAGCCAATTTTTCAACTCATTTTCTTTGATATATGCAACAAATGTCATGCTGTGATTATCTAGTTAATCAATTTTATTATCTACTACAGGTTCAGAATTTGATAGAGCGATGTCTCCAGTTATATATGAATAGAGATGAGGTGGTAAAGACTCTACTTAATCGCGCTCGGATAGATCCTGGATTCACCTCTTTAGGTATGTGTCTTTCAGTGGTGAACGAAACCCTTCGTCTTTGTCGACGATACATGATGATTTTGGCACATCTTTCCTTCATCATGCAAGGATTTTTTCAGATTTATTAATCTATTTTTTTTTATTATTGTTGTGTTCCGTTAATTCCACAAATAGTATGGCAGAAACTAGAAGAAGAAAATGCCGATTTTTTCCGGGCCTACTATATAAGGCTGAAATTGAAGAAGCAAATAATCTCATTTAACCACTTGCTTGAGCATCAGTATCATCTGATGAGGTATCAAGTGCCTCCTAAGGTTCCCTTGGCTCCTGCACAGAATGGAATCCATCCAATGCAGAATGGAATCCATCCAATGCCCGGTTAGACTCACCTTTTAGTGCTTTATTCTAGTGTAAAATTTTCTGTTCTCTAGTTCGTGTGTGTCTAGAATCAACTTTCTCAGTAGTTCTTTCAAGTATTGGTGGCAATAGTTGACTTTTCTCTCTGTTTGAATTGAAGAAAGAAGCAGAGAGTAAAAAAACGGCCATGGAAATACTTGTCCAAATGATTACATAATGACATAATCTTATTCAACGGTATTAATATTTATTCTCTTATTATCATCAATAATCAATGCTACTTCTTTGCAGTGCAGTCAACAATTTACCTATGGGATACCCAGTCATGCAGCAACCGCTGGTTCCTGCTACAGGGCAACCTCATATTGATCCCATGGGCTTTCCCACACCCAACTGTCACGTTGTCAATGGAATTCCAGCTCCAGGAAATTATCTTCCAATGCGGATGAGTTCTGGAAATGAGTGAGGATTCTCTTTCACTGAGTTATCCTTAACTCGATTTTTCTGTTTAATTTTTTATTGTGAAGAGAAATTGACAGCCACGAGTGAGTCCTATTTCGCAACTTTTAATGATATACTTGTTTCTTCAGGTTTGGTGTTCTATATTTTTGCTAGTTCTTATTCGGATTTCATTGGTAGAAAGATGTGTTTATCTGCATGAATGTCCAAATCTAAAGCTGCCATGTAACTTATTGGTGGTGAACTTTTAGACTTGAATGGAGAGAGAAAAGCTAGGATCATACAAAATTAAGTTTTGATACTGTTGGTATTTTGGATTATACCTTTCACTAATTATCCAACCAAGTCTTTGTGCTTATGAATGAATTTTCATTGCAGTATTTTGATCGACAATACTGCAGATGTAACGTCCACCATGCCACCAAACAACGGGATCTCATCCATGTCTGATTTGCCTACTAGCCCCACTTCAGTGGCATCAAGTAGCCATTTTCCTTTTACTGCATCGGAAATATCAGGCATGGCCGTGGATACTTCTGCCCTTGACACAGCGTTCACAACAGACGTGGCTGGTTCAGTGGGACTGCAGCTTTCCCATGATAATGGAGCTGGGAATTCCAGAGATTCACTGAGATCCTTGGCTCAGATTCCATGGAATTTTAGCCTTTCGGACCTAACTGCAGATTTATCAAACTTGGGAGGTAATTCTAATCTCTAACCAAACGTTGTACACGGTCTCAGTTTATTCTCATATTGTTGAAGCAAGATTTGATGCGGATATCTAACATTAACGAAAAACCATGCAAGCTAGGGATTATATACCTGCTATACATGGCAACTGCATATTTTCTTGAAACTTCCTAGCTGCAAAGTCTGTCACATTTTTCTGAAACTTCCTACTATATATTATATTGCAGACTTGGGAGCTCTCGGAAATTATCCCGGATCCCCTTTTTTGCCTTCTGATTCAGATATTCTACTTGATTCTCCGGAACAAGAGGATATAGGTAATACTTTCATTTATGTCTTGTGCTGACTATGAATGCAGCGCTTGTTATTTTTTATTATTTCCGCAAATATTTCATGTTTCTTTCTCACTCGATCTGAGCTTCTTTCAGTGGAGGAGTTCTTTGTCGATTCCGATTCTATCCCCGGGCAATGCCAACCATCGGATGAAGATAAATCCTAGACTCACGTGAGAAGAAAACATACATCTATCTCCATGCATGAAGCTTTGGTTTTAAATTTAGTCTTAGATTATGGCGATGTAAAATAATGGTGACTAGATAATAAGTATTAGCCATGTATGATCTTAATTAGGCATTCAGCTAATACAGGCGCATCCGTTGTTTTAGTTCTCTTACTCTCCGACAATCTCTGATTTATGTATGAATTATGGTGGGTCATGAACATGGTAACATCTTTAAAATAAAGATCTTATCATGATGCTATGCTGTATTTTCTCTTGCTTCCAGTAATATAATATAATTCCATTCCGTATCTATTCTGTATTGTCCATATAAAGCGATAAAATAAATATCATAAAAAGCTGTTATAATAGAATGATAATTTATTTATTATTCGTGTATCTAATTTTTTTTTAAAATATTAAATTTTTAGTTAACTGTATCATTTCTAATTAAAAAAACATAAAACTTATTTGTTTGAAATATTTAAAAATTATCAATGTAGATAGTTATATGAACTTTAGGAACATAAAATATTTGTTTAAAATCCGTCTCTTTGTTCATTTTAATTTAAAATTTAATTTGTTGTGTGTGTCCAATATCATAATTGGATTCGGACAATTTCCTTTTTTCCTTCTTTGTTCGGTCTCGAATCTTGATTCGTATTAGTGTCCGCTGTTGATATTTAGCCCCCCTTAATGGGCCTTTTGACGGGATGGAATTAAATCGCCATATATCATAATTCATCACGTGGCTGATTTTTTTAGCTACGGATAACTTGGCCAGCCTTCCAATGGCGATGGCCGCTCACTGTCAAACAGCGGGAGTATCCGCCCTCCTGTCGAGGAATCGCTCACAGCCTCCGGTGACGTCGACTTTACACCTCCATAGTAATTGTAAACTTATCAGCATCTGCGGCTGGTTGCGCTTCACCACCTCACCCGTGTCTTTGGGATATCTCTGCTACACCTCTTCTGGTAAAAGAAAGATGAGTTCCATCACATGTTTTTCAGGTCAGAAGAATGTACTTGTTAAAATCAGGCATACGATTGTAGATATCTTCTGTAATTCTGGAGAAGGTGATGAACACCGAGAAGAAGAATTGAAACTTTATTTCTTGTATAAAAGTTCATCACTTTACAATTAATGAAAGACTGCTTATATACACCTTTTAGTACACTAACTGTCTAACTAATAACTGCCTTTTACAACTGATACAAACGGAAAGTAAACCAACCAATACAACTGCTAATACAACTGAACTGAACTGGACTGGTGTTAACATCCCCCTCAAGCTTGCATGATGTTAAGAAGGCCAAGCTTGGATAAAAAATATGCGTGCTTGTCTGAACCAAGTGCCTTGGTGAATATGTCTGCTGGTTGATGGTTTGTAGAGATATGAAGAGGATTGATGATCTTCTGTTGCACCTTTTCGCGGATGAAATGACAGTCAAGTTCAATGTGCTTTGTTCTTTCATGAAACATGGGATTGGATGCGATATGAAGGGCTGCCTGATTGTCACAGTGAAGAGGAGTTGGCTCATTGATGGTTAACCCCATATCCATTAGCAGACCGCGTAACCAAATAATCTCGCAAGCAGCCATTGCACGATATTCAGCTTCAGCCGAAGATCGGGATATAGTGTTTTGCCGTTTTGTCCTCCAAGAGATAGGTGCTGTCCCAAGTGTGATGAAGTAACCAGTGACAGATTTTCTTGTCATTGGACATGATGCCCAGTCTGAATCACAGTAGGCTTGTAGCTTGAAATCGTTAATAGCAGGCAGAAACACACCTAATCCTGGAGATTTTTTAGATAGGCAAGCACTCGCATAGCTGCTGTCATGTGGGATTGTTTTGGAGAATGCATGAACTGGCTAAGGTGTTGAATGGAGTAACTGATATCTGGCCGAGTGATGGTGAGGTATATAAGTCTACCAATCAGTCGTTGATAGCTTGTTGGGTCTGAAAAAAGTGGGTCAGAATCAGATGTATCATGTGTGGACTTTGTAAGGTTATCAAAAGTAGGGGTCGTCAAACGAAGATGTTGTTCCATTGGTGTCTCAGAAGGTTTACAACCAAGCATCCCTGCATCATTAAGTAATTCCAGAACATATTTTCGCTGATGAAGACATATCCCTTTATTTGATCGTGCCACCTCAATTCCCAGAAAATACTTTAGTGGACCAAGATCCTTGATATGCAGGTGAGTATGCAGATGTTGCTTCAACTGAGTAATAGAAGTATTGTCATTTCCAGTAATGACAATATCATCTACATAAACAACAAGAATTGTGATTCGAGGCCCATCTATTTTGGTGAACAATGAATGATCATGGTGGGATCTTGTATAACCAGCTTGTGTTAGAACTTGACAGAATTTTGTGTTCCATTGCCGTGATGCCTGCTTTAGGCCATAGAGTGATTTGAGCAGTTTGCAAACCATGTTAGGCGCCTGAGTAGGAAAACCAGGAGGTATGGTCATATAGATGTCTTCTTCTAAATCACCTTGCAAGAAGGCATTGGTCACATCCATTTGATGAAGGGGCCAGTTTCTAGCTGCTGAAAGAGTTAATAAGCATCGAACTGTGACTATCTTGGCAACAGGTGAGAATGTATCGTGATAGTCGACACCATATGTCTGTGTGTACCCTTTAGCAACAAGGCGAGCCTTAAACCGATCAACACTTCCATCTGGTTTATATTTGATTTTGTAAACCCAGCGGCATCCAATAGCTTTCTTGCCAGGAGGTAATGGAACAACTTTCCAAGTGTGGTTAGCTTCTAAAGCATTAATCTCTGCAGCCATAGCCTCTTGCCATCGTGGATCAGTAGCTGCCTTTTGGTAGGATTTAGGTTCAGTGGTTTGAGAGATATTTGTCAAGAAGGAGTAATAGGCAGGGGAAAGATTTTTATAGTTGAGGTAATCAGCAATGTTGTAGCGGGTTGTACTGAGGGAACAAACATAATCATTGGCCCAGTATGGAGGATTACGGGACCTAGAAGAATGCCTAGTACTTGGAGAACTACTGTCAATCTGTGTTGTACATTCAGGGACAGTAGCTATTGGTTGAGTATGATGTGTAGATTCTGTTGGCTCAGGTTCAAGAATAGGAGATGGATTCGGTAAGAAGTTGCTGAAGGTATTAGAGGATGAAGGCCGATT
Organism: Dorcoceras hygrometricum; assembly: GCA_001598015.1. Lineage (NCBI taxonomy): Eukaryota > Viridiplantae > Streptophyta > Magnoliopsida > Lamiales > Gesneriaceae > Dorcoceras > Dorcoceras hygrometricum. Next base: position 229,980 of record KV014852.1, read on the forward strand.
AGAGAATGGGAATGTAGATTCATGAAAAACAACATCTCTTGAGGTAAAAATTTCATTAGTTTCAGTATCCAGCAGCTTGTATCCCTTGGTGGATAACCAAGGAATACACAAGCCCGGGCACGGACATCAAACTTGTGGGATGGTTTTAAATTAGAAGCAAAGCATAAACAGCCAAAGACACGCAAGTGCTGGTAAGAAGGTGGCTTGGAAAACAGGGCTTCATATGGTGTTTTGTGGGAAAGCAGTGGAGTGGGAGTTCTATTTATGATGTAGGCAGCGTGTGTGACACATTCACCCCAATAAATGTTAGGAATGGATGCTTGAAACTTGACTGCTCGGGCAATGTTGAGGATGTGTCGATGTTTTCTCTCAACTAGGCCATTTTGCTGCGGAGTGTATGGACAGGAACTTTGGTGAACAATGCCCAGTGAATTGAATAGAGTATTACACTCTCTGTTAAAGAAATCTAAAGCATTGTCTGTTCGGATTGTTTGAACTTTGCTGTTAAACTGTGTTGAAACAAATGCTAAAAAATTTTTTAGAACAGTAAAGACATCTGATTTGAGTTGCATGAGAAAAACCCATGTGCAACGTGAAAAATCGTCAACAATGGTTAAGAAGTATCTGGCTCCAGTATGTGTAGGTGTTCTGTAAGGACCCCAAATATCCATATGAAATAAAGAAAAAGGTCGTGAGGCAGGGGAATGGTCTTTCACAGGGAATGCACCGCGTGTTTGCTTTGATAGAGGACAGATTGTACACGGTGAGTTGAGTGTGTCTTTTGTGATAAATGGAAGAAATTGTAACCGTGCTATAGAAATATGACCAAAACATTGATGCCATATATTGATATCAATGTCTTTACAAGCAAAACTAGTACATGTCAATTGTTTTGATGAAAGAATCCTATCTGTTCTAAGTTTTGGAGGAGTTTCTGCAAGGTAGTATAGTCCATTGTACAATCTACCAATCCCCATGATCTTCCCAGTCGAAAGGTCCTGGAAGAAACAAAAATCTGGATAAAATACAACTGAGCAATGATGATCCTTGGTGAATTTGGAAATGGATAAAAGGTTGAATTTGAAATCTGGTACATGCAGAACATTGTGCAGTGTACAGAGAGTTGGAATGGTTAGTGATCCGGTTGATAGGACGTTAGTGAGACTACCATTAGGCAGGCGAACAGATCCACTAGCAGAATCACATGACTAAATATTATGTAAAGCTTCAGAAGTACCTGTTATATGAGCATTAGCACCACTGTCCAAGATCCATGGATTTGAACTTTCCGGTGTAGACACATTATTCTGAGCAGCTCCTACAAAATTTGCAGCTGGTTCAGCAGGGCTAGGAGCGAGTTCTAACAGCTTGATGATCTGCTCATATTGTGTAGGTGTGAAGCTTGGAGCAACAGCAGGTTTCTGAGTGTGTTCCTGGCTAGTATTATGAGCAGATATCTGTTGATAATTCTTCATGTGATTCTTTGAATATTTGCCTTGAGGGAATTTCTTGTGAAGTCTGTGTCCCGGTGGATAACCCACTAGTTTGTAACAGTCTTCTTTTGTATGTCCCACGATGCTACAATTCTCACATCTAGGAGGATCTGATTTCTTGATGGATGAAGAATAGAACACAGCAGTTGGCACCTCCATCATGGATTGATCAGTTAAGACTGTGCGATGGGCCTCTTCTTGGCTAACAATAGCAAATGCTTGACTTACAGAGGGCAGTTTACTCATCATGAGAATTTGGCTTCTGATACTGCTATAGCTGTCGTTGAGACCCATTAGGAACTGGATAAGACATTGTGTCTGCTCATGTTCAACGTACGCTCTGGCGGTGGCACAAGAACAAGATGGAAGCGTGACCAATGATGCATATTCATCCCACAGCTGTTTGAGTTTCGAGAAATATATGGAGATCGGAGATGATCCTTGTTTCAGGCAAACAATTTCTCGTTGAATGGAATAAATCCGAGAACCACTCACCTTATTAAATCTCTCTTTCAGATCCGCCCACACCTTGGAAGCTTCAGTACAGTAAACTATTCCAGCAAAAATTTCTTTTGAAACTGAATTCATTATCCATGATAGCACAATAGCATTGCAGCGTTCCCACTGATGTAAACTGGATGATCGTTCAGATGGCCTAGCACATGATCCATCGATGAATCCAACTTTATTCTTTGCTGTGAGCGCGAGAAGCATTGCTCTGCTCCATACGCCATAGTTTTCTGCACCAGTGAGTGGGTCACATACAATGGGAGCTCCTGGCGAATCCGAAGGATGAAGATACAGTGGATCATTGAATCCGTATGTAACGCTGGTGGTAGCCATGATTGGAAGATAGCAATTGTAGCTGTTGTATGTCGTCAATTGCGGAAATGTTCTGATACCATGTTAAAATCAGGCATACGATTGTAGATATCTTCTGTAATTCTGGAGAAGGTGATGAACACCAAGAAGAAGATTTGAAACTTTATTTCTTGTATAAAAGTTCACTTTACAATGAATGAAAGACTGCTTATATACACCTTTTAGTACACTAACTGTCTAACTAATAACTGCCTTTTACAACTGATACAAACGGAAAGTAAACCAACCAATACAACTGCTAATACAACTGAACTGAACTGGACTGGTGTTAACAGTACTCAGTCCCTCGAATGCTCAATCCAAAATTTGGTCTTTCGACTGGCTTCTTTGTACTTTGTCCGTTTCATCCGAATAAATTTGTTATGCAATTTCTGTTGCATCAGAGGGTGGCGACGCAATATCTCTTCTTAACGAGAGGATTCGGCGGCAGCACAGCAAGAGAGATTTCCCATCTTCTAGGCCATCTGTGGAGTCCGAGGAGGCCGACAAGTACATTCAGCTGGTGAAAGAGCAGCAGCAGAGAGGTTTGCAGAAGCTGAAGGGGAGCAATGCAAATGGGACTTCAGATCCATTCAGTTACAAGGTCAATCCGCATTCTCTCCATTCTGGCGATTATGTTGTGCACAAGAGAATTGGCATTGGACGATTTGTGGGGATTAAGTTTGATGTTCCAAACGGTTGCTTGGACCCAATTGAGTATGTTTACATAGAGTACGCAGATGGAATGGCCAAGCTTCCTGTTAGCCAGGCATCTCGTGTGCTGTACCGTTACTCATTGTAGGTGTTTCAGACCCCTTTTCCCTCTCTTTTTGTATATCCTCAATTTAGTCTCCCTGCTAAAAAAAATGATTGGCAAGCACTAATTGTGCTTTAGTCATTTCCGATGATTACTGTTGAACTCAATTGCAAAACCGCATTTGGTGATTCTCATTTGACTCAGATTCATTTGTGTCTATGATGACAAAATCTTCTCTTATGTACCTTCTCCAAGTTATTGACGTTGATCTTTACTTTCAAAACAGTACTCGATGGAGTTCAAGCTTTAGAAGAAAATGTTGCTTTCAATATACCCTTGTTCTTGATATTGCTCGAAAAAATTAAGTTAGCAAGTGTTTCCTAGTCTTGACGGCATTAGCTTTGGGCTTCCAATTGTTATGCGCTTTAACTTTTTTCCTCTGCTACAGACCAAGCGAAACCAAAAAACCCAGGACTTTAAGCAAATTGAGCGATACCAGAGCATGGGAAAGGAGAAGGATAAAGGGTAAAGTTGCGGTTCAGAAAATGGTTGTTGACCTGATGGAGTTGTACTTGCATAGGCTGAAACAGAAGCGGCCTGCCTACCCTAAAAGTTCTGCCATGTCTGAGTTTGCATCTCAGTTTCCATTTGAGCCAACACCAGACCAAAAACAGGTAATTAGCAAATCTTTTATTTATTTATTCGCAAATTTACTAATTTTTAGTTTGAACCATTTTGTAGAAGTTTAGTAATTTTACCCGAGGCAACTCTTTCCTTGTATCGGATGTCTATGCACTCACTTTTCCAGTCATTTCTGCTGTAACCAAATTAGTACTTTCTGCTATTCTTGGATCATATTTATATGAAATACCTCATTTCTTTGCCTCAATTCATTTTTTAACTCAATATTGTTTAAAGTTCATTCCTCTCATAATTTAGATTCTTTTTTTAGGCTTTTATGGATGTGGAAAGAGATTTGACGGAGAGAGAAACCCCCATGGATCGACTGATATGCGGGGATGTTGGTTTTGGTAAAACTGAAGTTGCACTGCGCGCCATATTTTGTGTGGTCTCGGCTGGCAAGCAGGCTATGATTTTAGCACCAACAATAGTTCTTGCCAAACAACATTTTGATGTTATCTCAGAGAGGTTTTCCAATTATCCTCATATCAGCATTGGACTCTTAAGTAGGTTTCAGGTATGATCGAGCAGTTCCATCCTGGCTGGTTTTCAATCTACGGCTGGTATCTGATAGTTGACTTTTGTGGCCTATTCTCGTTTAATATATGCAGGTTTCTTCTTATATTCTTCCTAATCTGCCATCCAAGTTCATGTTTTATCATAACTTTTCTGCATCAATAATTCATTTCTTCGTGATTAAAATAATTTCTTGATGAGTTAATAGTAATATTTTAACATCTTTAATTCTGTCATGTTGAAAATGCAGACCAAGTTGGAAAAAGAGGCTCATTTAAATATGATTAAACATGGTGATCTAGACATTATTGTCGGTACTCATTCACTACTGGGAAATCGTGTTGTTTATAGTAACCTTGGGTTGCTTGTTGTTGATGAGGAGCAGGTTTGTCTACTTCTATTCTTTTACACATATTCAACAATTTTATTCTTCACAATTGCTATGGTGTTTCTAAGAGTTGCCTCCCATATACATCAAAAGACATTAGCTGTCTGTCGGTACATGCATATATAATACACCAAAATTAGATAAGCTATTATTGGTATATGAGTATATTTTATATCAGATAGCAGAGAACTGTAGGCATCATTAAAGTGCTCGGTTGTAACTAGAAGAAGAGAAATCTTGTAACTATTTCTTCAAGTAACCATCGTTTGGTTATATATCCACAACTATTGTATTTCTTCTATTACTTTTGTAAACATTACCCATCTGCTTGTATTCCATTTTTGTGTCTAGAGATTTGGAGTAAAACAGAAAGAAAGGATTGCCTCATTCAAAAGTTCAGTTGACGTGCTCACGCTTTCGGCAACACCTATTCCGAGAACACTTTACTTAGCATTAACTGGTTTTCGTGATGCCAGGTACTTGCTCAAAATGATAACATGTAATGTCTCTTAGCACTTATCTTTTCGATCGGATTGAATGCAGTGGTGGGATAAGATATTTTTAATAAATTTGTGGTACTTAAGGGAAGAGTATGGAACAAACATTTCTATGAATTGAACAAAAATTTTACCTTATTGCTTTATTAGTCAATTAAATAAATTATGCAACATGGGGATGTATCCATTGTTGCTAATAGAGAATTTCGGCGACAGCTAGCTTGTTTACATCTCTTTATCTCTTGATTGCTCATATATGCTGAAAGAAATAGAGCAGTAGCCATGAAGTTGAGGAAAGACTTGAACTGAATTTATTGCTTACATGACTTATGAATTACAGTAGAAGATGTGGGAATAAATAGACTTAACCGGCTAGGCTATCTTTACTTATACAATCAACTAACCAATACTCCTCAAATAAGAATAATATTTTCTATATTTACGATATATCTTTCTATATTTCTACATATGCCTTTTTAGAATTTCATCATATGTTTCAAGCCTTCTCCATCCTCTCATTTTCAATTTTCCCACTACTAGTTTAATATCGACACCACCTCCAGAGAGGGTCCCGATCCGGACCCATCTTTTTGCATTCACAAAAGATAAAGTGATAGCCGCTATCAAGTATGAGCTGGACCGTGGCGGCCAGGTTTTTTATGTCTTGCCTCGTATTAAAGGTAATTTCTATAAGACCTTTCCATGTATTGCATAAATGTATGTTTTCACACAGCACCATAGACAGAATCACAAGCTTGCACCATTCTCAGGACTTGAAATGGTTATGGAATTTCTGGAAGAACATTTTCCACATATTGAGATAGCAATAGCTCATGGAAAGGTATTCTCTTTATTTTTTAAAATTGGGATCCAAATACCCACACCTGGCTCCAGATGTGTTATGCAAGAGTTTATAAAACATTTGGAAGCTGCATAGATGGTTAGAGTCTGAGATAAAAAATCTTGAAAGTTTATCCTAGTTTTCACGTTTCTGGTGAGTGTACATTCACTGTAGAGATATGGTAGCGACAATACTTTTACACTGTTGGAAAAAGTGATGGTTAGTGGATCTGGTGATTATTGCTGAAGTAAGGATATACTTGAAAGATGTTAGAGCAACCTGGATAATTGAACTTTTTGATAAGAGACTTGGGATAAATATTACATGATCGTGGTTAAAATTGCAACTATTGCTAGACCTTGTTAATCACACTATGCAGACTTGGGACAAAAAATCGAGCAAAGAACTATGGTTGATACATCACTTTCAGTTGACCAATTTACTTTTATACTTGGAAGATCTACAGTGGAGCCAACTTATATTTTATGGATGATGATGGGATGCACAGGAACAAAGAATGATTTCGAATATATTTATTTAGTTAGGAGGAATATAATATAATATAAAAATGATAGGTTTTATAGGAAGCAGCGGTTTATTTCATGAATGTGAGGAGTTGGGTATGATGTAGTGCACCAGTTAACGTGTGTGGTATTCAAAAGGATTTTGCTACCAATATTAGGCATGTTATATTTCACCCTTTTCATTGCATATTGCTACAATTTCGTTGATGAAATTTACAGGGTTAACAGTGTTTGAACTGTTCATCTTTTCTTCATGTACTTTTTCGTCCCTTGCAGCAAAACTCAAAACAGCTTGAGGACACCATGGAAAAGTTTTGCCATGGGCACATTAAGATTTTGATATGCACAAATATAGTTGAAAGTGGACTTGACATTCAAAATGCTAACACCATTATTGTCCAGGAAGTTCATCAATTTGGCCTTGCACAGTTGTATCAGGTGTTGCTTAAACTCTGTTCGTTTTTCTCTACTTTTTCTATAAATGGCAAGCAGATAAAATTTAGGATATGAATGGTTGAAATTTTACGTGTTAGAGAGTTGTGTGTTTCCTACCTCGAGCAAAGTTACAATGCACCTTTTCATTTCTTCATTTTTTGGTTTCTTTTTTATGTTAATTTTTTTATGCAGTGTTGTGTGTTTAGCCTTTCTTTGGTTCCAGAACATAGATGCTCTCACACTAAACTTCACTCAATTAACCCTGTGTGGTAACTGCTGTTGAACACCATGTAGAAGCATCCTACAGTGTTTAGTTTCTTGATGAATCTAATATTGTGTCGTTTGTAGTGTTCTGCGTACATACTTTGACTGTTCATTTGATTTTCCAGTTGCGTGGACGGGTGGGCCGAGCAGATAAGGAGGCTCATGCGTTCTTATTTTACCCTGATAAGTCATTGCTTTCTGATCAGGCACTTGTATGTTCATCATATCAGTATTTCATTAAATTTAATAGAACAATACAACAATGCAGTTTTGTCCATCATACAGTACTTCATTAATTTGATAGAACAATGCAACAATGCAGTTTTGTCCATCATATCAGTACTTCATTAATCTGATAGAACATGTTCTTCTCTGATTTAAAAATTGATTTTTGATGCGTCAGGAAAGGCTTTCTGCACTTGAAGATTGCCGGGATCTTGGCCAAGGTTTTCATCTTGCAGAAAGAGATATGGCACTTAGAGGTTTTGGTAACATCTTTGGTGAACAACAAACTGGGGATGTTGGAAATGTGGGGATCGATCTTTTCTTTGAAATGCTTTTTGAAAGCCTGTCCAAGGTTTGATAACGGATGTTGTGTGTCAATTGAAAAAAAAAATGTATTTGCAGTATTTATGTTGCTGTCTCAAATATTGCAGTTTAAACCATCAATGTTGCCTTGCTACTTTTCCCCAATCACGATCTATTTTTTTCTCCTGCAGGTTGATGAACATCGTGTGGTCCCTGTTTCTTTCCAATCTGTGCAGGTAGTACTCTCTCTTGACTGCACATCAAAACATTATTTTTTCTGTACCTTTTAGCAAGTTGTATTAGTGTTAAACAGCCAAAACTCTTTTGTCTCTTTAGAGACATTTAATTGTTATTTAAACAAAGGGATAATTTTTTTTCAATCACTTCTTTCTTTTCTTTGGTCCTTGGTGAACATGCTTTTGCCTTGGGAAGCCTAATTGTTTAATCAGTTTACTGAATTATTATATTGAAGGTGAAATAATTTTTTTAATATCCAAGAAATTTTAACCAGAATGTTTGTTGTATTTAATTTAATAACCGTTTATATGTATTAGCTAATTAAATCACTCTTTCATTCATTCAAGAAATATTATAATATCCTTAACGATCAGAATACGCTGACATTTAGTATCACTTAAGAGTAATCAACACTGTCCTTTCTTTCACTGGAGATCGGTTATCATTCATTTTTACTATTCTTTGTTATTGGCTTCATCTTTTTTCTCCTGCTTACTACCATGATATTCCAAGAATTTAAAGTACATGAATTCCGGGACAAGAAATTGGAATGCTAATGCGTTTTTTCAATATTCATAACTCAAAATGTTGTTTACTTTCATTCTCATGTATGATCATTCAGTTTCAATAAGGGCTTGAACACCAGTTTGTAGGTTCTAGAAGTATGCTTTGGTCCACGTGTTTCTATGTTTGAAGTGTTTCAGAACAATGTAGTGAAGTGTGTTTGTGTCCATGACAGTGATTCTAATCAGTAAGTTGCAGTGACTTAATTTGGGTTTATGTCGGATTCATGTAATATGCAGTCATAACACTTATGTCTGCATGAAGACTGACATTGTTTTGAAAATTGAATTCGTAAATGAAAAGCAATGTTAGTTTATCAACTTTTTCTTAACTTGTTCGAAGGACAGGATATCATGCATCATTCTAAGTGACTGCGTTGTATTGTCAAATCTCATAGAAGCAGAGATGATTAGGGACATCAGATACGGTATTGTGGGGAAGACCTCGAAATGTGTAAAATACCCATGTGATTGAGCCCACAAATGATCACGTTTGCAGCAAATATAAAGCTGATTTTTTAGATCCTGTTGATTTAGTTTACTGTTTTTGTTTCTGTTCTACACATGATCGATCTTTATTCTTTTTCTTGCTTGTAATCTGATCACCTCATGGACAAAGAAAATTGTGCCTTGAATGACATTTCTTATGATTCTGAATATCTGTATTCTTTCTTGTATTTGTTTCTTGTTGTCACTCTCAAGAGTAGCAGAGTTTATGTTCAACTCTGGGATTCACCATCATTCCCTCATCTTTGATACAATGCAGTTCGATATGAATTTAAATCATCATCTCCCTTCAGAATACATCAAATATCTAGAGAATCCTCTGGAAACAATCAAGGAAGCAGAGAGAGCTGCAGAGAAGGACATGTGGGAGCTCGTTCAGTTTACTGAAAATCTGCGTCGCCAATATGGAAAAGAACCTTATTCCATGGAAATTCTATTAAAGAAACTATATGTTAGGAGAATGTCCGCAGATTTGGGAATCACCAATATAAATGCTTCAGGGAAGATGGTCTGGATGAAAACGAACATGAGTGAAAAGGTTTTTGGGCTGATAAGAGATTCTATGGTGTCTGAAATACACCGTAATTCTCTTATTTTTGAGGATGGATCAATCAAGGTATCTATATTTTTTTAGAGAATAAGTTATTCACTAATGAAGGATACTGAAAAAAGTTAAATCCTCATGATTCCCAGTTTTTTGTTCTATTTTGTGTTGAAGAGGTTTGGTCATCTTGATGAATCATTAGACCATCACTTTTTCGTAGGAGCAGAAGGTGAATGTAGTGTACTATTGTTTCCCGTTGCCAGTTAAACAAGTTAAACCTGTCTAGGTTCAATTTGAAGCTGTCTTGTGCATTATTTTGTTTTCCTTTTCACAAATTTGCACATGTTCCTTGAACGAGCAACTTGGTAAAACCGTGAAAACATTAGCTATGGCAACATCTACAAGTCTTATGCCTTTTCACATCTTTCATTTCATGTGGTGTAGGCTGGACTGCTTTTGGAATTGCCAAGAGAACAATTGCTGAACTGGATCTTCCAGTGCTTTGCTGAACTCTATGCTTCACTACCAGCCCTGATCAAATATTAGCTTTATAATTTTGCATCACCTCATCTTAGGACTAGCATCACTAAAAATTCTGTGAGATACTTAAATTTGGTGGATCCCAGAATGAAACCGAGGACTTATTGCTCTAACCAAAGCTCAATTTCATTGTGCTATGATGCTTTGTGCGGTCTCAACAGTGGGAAACAAGATGTGGTTTTAGCACCGACAATTTCTCTAGCTTTTTTGATGTCATCTCAGAATCATGCACCAATTATCAAAATTCAAAATTGGGACTCTTGTAGGTTTCAGGTATGATTGAATCATATTTACTGATTATGATTCTACCATAGCCATATGATACTTGAGCTTCTTCCCTATGCCCCCTCAACATCTCCCGATTTCCTTTTATGTTTCTTCCTATATTTGTCCTGAGCAATTGTTTTGAAACACAATTTTTATGAATTAATAGTGGTGATATCCAAACATCTTCACATGGGATCTCGTCTGTGGGAAGGAGGGTAATTGGAGCCTTCGCAGACAGTATGGGAAGCATTGCCGTCAACTTTGGAACTAAACTTCTAGACTCAGGCCTCAAGAGGTTAATTTTAGGCTCTCCAGTTGGCTTCATAGATTGTTTGCTAACTATCCCATCCATCACTGGAAGAGGTTTGCAATGATCAGGTGATATACGTGTGCTAATGATTTTTTCGTTTTTTTAAAGCAAAAGGATATGTTTTAACTGGTTTTGCCTTGTTTAAAGTGCCTCTTGTTTTACCATTAAATTTAAAATACACAATACGTTAACTAAACATTTGAGAAAATGCAGGTGAAAAGTATTTGAACTTGACTGAACGAAGAACAGCCAATTTGACTAGTACTTGTATTTTATGCAAGTGATGGTTTATCACTAATTAGTTTACTATCCATTATATAATGAAATTGTTGATTGGAGGTTCATAAGCTAAGTATGGAGATATAAGTCTTTTGCAAGAATATTTCCTGGAAAGTTTGCTTTAGGCGTTGAATTTTTAGTCAATCAATTAAATAAAGGACTGATGATATGCATCATCACTCTGTCTGCTTTGGCTATTGCGTTGCTGTAAGTCATTACTGATGTTCATGGACAGGGTAAACTCAAGTCAGAAAAATGGCGGACATGGGCTAGCTGCTTTACACAAGCGGCATATAGTCAGAGAATACAGGAATAATATGGGGATGTCTAATATGGCAGAAGATAGGCTGCACTAAGCCTTGGTAAAAGAGGAAGGGCAATCAACAAGTATAATGGAGACTGTAATGATGCCAATCGTTGCTTCTATATTCCAGAGATCTCCGTCATGTAATACCTAGTTTTACTTCTCCGTGAATATGTAGGCCGACTTGGCTTCATAATCCCTTCTGCTTCTGCTATGTCCTCTGCTACATTACTAATATTTTCTTGAGGAATAGTATACGCTGACTGTAAATTGAAGGAGACTAACAAGAACAAGAGAGAGATTTAATCTTGACCGGTTATGCTTTGAAGATTCAAGAGTACATTGTGTTTTTAAACTACTCAAATTCACTCCTTTTATAAGTTTAATTAATATAATAATCACCATCAGAGGTTTTTATCAAACAAAAGTGATATTCTGCATTTACAATTATACAATAACAAAACAATACAGATGAATATCATGCAGACGACAACTGGATTTTTCCCCTCTGGGGTCGGCCATTTGTCTTTCTTTACCTGGTGTTTTTCTTTGTTCGAAAAGAGGGTCTTGAAGGTCACTAGACTGCTTATTTGATGCTCCTATACATATCTTCAATGACTTTCTGCAATTCAACACAAGTCGGGGGGAAACTAATTTTCTAAGACCACGTTTATTATTCAGAGTATATAATGCTTAAATGACTACCTGATAATATTTTAGAAATTGGGCCCTCTTCTTCTTGTAAGTTGGCCCTAGAAGATCACGTTCTATGTCAAATGGCCTCGGGTCAAGGTGGACTGCTTTGATGACCTCAAATCCCTTTAACTGTCAAACACAAGCAATTGAAATCTTCACTCTAGTTTTACAACTGACTTTGAGTGTAGAACCAGACAACAGGACCAAGATACACACTTGGTGAAAAGAAATTCATCGACCAGAAAAGAATGAAGCATTAATTTGGTATTATTTACCTTTTCCTTTCCACAAATAATAGCCAACTCTCCAAGAACATGATTTCTTGCCCTTGGATCGTCACACATAGCATCCATATCTACAGTAACTTTATTCACTTGAGCCCATTGTGTAAGAGATTCCAAATTCGGGTTCACAACAGCAACAAGAAAGGGCTTGTAACTATTCCCATATATCCATATCTGAAACATGATTGATTTGAACTTTGTTAGGAGAAAAACTTAGGATAAGAAAATGGTAAGATGAAGTCTTGAAAGAAAAAACGAACCGCATCAACACTTGGGGAGAGAGAGTATATGCTCTCCAGTTTCTCAACAGATACGTATTCCCCCTGAGAAAGCTTGAAAATGTTTTTCTTGCGATCAATAATCTTCATGCTGCCGTCTGGTTGCCATTCGCCTACGTCACCTGTGGGCAAAGATACTGCTAAACATAACCCACATCAAGAAACTTAGCATAGATGTAGTACTTGACGAACATACCAGTGTGAAACCAATCACCAATCATCACCTCTTTGGTGAGATCTTCACGTTTGTAGTACCCTGAGAACAAGCACTTCCCTCTGATACATATTTCTCCTCGAGGAGTACTTGAAAGGGCATCATATCCCATATCAGGAACGGATTCCAGGCATATATCTACTACAGGCAGTGGAGGGCCCACAGTACCAATCATTGCCATTTGATCCGGTTGCGCCGCAAAAGATCCCGCACAGGTTTCAGTTAAACCTACAGCACAGTACACCTCATGTATGAGCTTTACTGTCAAAGAGGTAAGATTTAGGCCATCATTAGTTTTAGTAATACTATCAACCATATCCCTGAAGAACATGAGCACATGTCACCACTCGAAGGAAGGTTTCTACACTATGGGAAAGAGGCGCTGCTCCAGATAAGATGAGGCGTAAATTCCCACCTAAACCTTCATTCACCTAAAATTTACAAGTCAAAGGGTTGTTGACACTTGGGATCACATTCTAGTTAATATGATAAAAAAAACTTAATAACCAAAAGCTGTTAATTCATCACCTTGTTGAAAATAATTTTGTCGAAAATTGGAGCTGCTTCTGCATGTCTATAGCCTCTATGCATGTTCCGCAGTTTGCTGCAACATCAAATTACAAAGTCATCAATATTAAAGAAATATTTTGAGGAACGACATGTTTTACTATATCTGTAACTGTAACTATAAAAAAAAAACTTAAATATGTTTGCATATGCCACGCAACTAACAGATAATCCAATATTTAACTGTCGTGTTTTTTAGATGGATAGAGTAAATGACCATAATATACAACCACATATTCCTATCATATGCTTTCAGCATTTTGATCCTTACATAATCATATCCTGGATAAGTTTTATTGCCATTTCTGAAGTTTAAAGAGGAATCATGAAAGAATGCAGCGCTTACTAGGAATAAGCAATGTTAAAGAGTGCATGTTTGACGAACCCGGCTGAAGAAATCTTCTCAATCAAACCTGAAAAGCAGTAAAAGCGCCACAATAAACAATCTGCAGAAACTAGATTTTTGGATGCTAAGCAATTTAACAGGTACTTCAGGGAGACATGCGTTGGGAAAAGATCAGACTACACTAAGTTATTCTGAACTTTGAAGTGTAAATTTGAGGTTGGAGGTCGGAGTGGATGGAAGATGGCGAATTTTTGAACACATGGAGGGACCCTTTTACCCATTATAAGTGAAGCATAGCTCATAAAAACCTGAATATATTCTTTCCAACACACGAGGAACAGCACAGAATACAGTTGGTTTAAGCTCTTGGATATCGTCAAGCAAGCGCTTAATATCCTGAAACGATCCATAACAATAAGCCATTGTTTTACAAAATTTAAATTTAAAGAAGCTGAAATCTATTATTCCATACTTACTTTGTGCCAAAATCCAATAGCCGCACCTTTCGAGATGAACAATTCTTCAGTTACCCGATCAAATATATGTGCCAGAGGGAGAAAAGAAAGATATACATCTGTCTCGCTAAACTGTGATTGAAAGTGACCCCATTTAATACATTCTTTTTATTTTTTTTCAGATTGAAGTGGTGAGCAAAAAGCTGACTCTGGTGGCTCAGTTAGGCATAACGATTATATGAAGACAATACAAATTCACCTCTTGATTCATGCTCTCCAAATGGTGATTTACTCCAAATATAATTGAAAGAATGCTCTCATTGGAAGTCAGGACTCCCTTGGGGTCACCTGTTGTCCCACTTGTATACATTATTGTACAAATATCCGTCTTCTTCTTAATGGGAATGTCAAATCGGTTGTCAATTCCCTGAAAAATATAAACTAAGGTCAACGCAATATAATTTGCTACCCTGCTATACATGTAAATGCTGCAATTTACCACACAGCATACATACTCCAAATCTCACAAGGGCAAAGGGGAAAATTTATTAGGACCGAGCAACTTTTGATGAAATTTTCATTCTAGTTGATAGAATCTGCATACCAGAAGCAAAAACTCATTCCAAGAATACATTTTCATGCCAAAGTTTGCCGCTTCCTTCTTTTGTTGTAGGCTGATATTTTCGAAGCTTACAATTGCTGCAGCAATGAAATTAGTAACTTAAAGAGAGTACTATTTGATTTTTACCTATACTAAACTCCCCAGACACAACTTACTCTTCAAGTACTTCTCAGTGCTTGGAAATGTTTTCAGCACCTGCATTTTTTTGTTAAAAGTGGTCAGATAGCTGAATCAGTTGGTGCATCAAGTTTCCGAATAAAGGAAGCGAAAAGGAAAGCAGTTTCCAGATAATTGAGATTGCAATAAACTCGTCACCTCTGAAATTTTCTTTTCCTCCACAAAAACTATAGAAATCTCAGCATGGCTAATTATATATTCCACTGCTCCAGCACCTAAAACCATGAATATAAGCAGAATTCCCATTATAGTTGCGGAAATGACGTATAATAGATACATTTTACCGTGTATAAGAAATTCTTATTCTATATGGTGAAAGGCCACTGCACACATTACCAAGAGTATCGTACAAGGGAACACAGTACAGGCCATAAGCATCGCAAGCCTGCGAAAGACAACCTACTCTTAAATGGTTCCTCCATAAAGGAATTAATCATTATGCAAGCATCAAACATGTCAAAAGTTCAATATTGCATACATAAAAAAGGAATATAAATGGGGAAAAGAAAAACACAGAAAATTTAGCGCTTGGACGGCCAACAATCAAAACTTTCCAGTAAGCATAAAATTCAAATTGTAGTTCTACAAATAATTTTGAATAACCTTCATTGCTATAACCCAGTTTGAGCAGTTTGCCCCGTAGATCCCACATCTATCACCCTGTCAAAATAGATTAATCAATTAACAAACACATATATGTCATGCATTTATGACTGATAGGTTCATCTCAATTTTGAGTTCAAGTTTAACTTAATTGTGTGAAAGGGAACACCAAACACATATAAATGGAGTTTAATCAAACATTGTAAAACAACAATGAGACAGTTCTAAATAAAATATTCCATCTAAAAACTTGGGTGGTGCAGCGTCATTATAGACAAGGCACAACCCCGCCTACATATCAATAAAACATGCTGAACTTGAATTATTATTAGCTGAATCTGCAACACTTACTCAGAGCTTAGTTTTATGTCCTAAACGAGCATCGACCTATAGAATTTGAAGGCATAAAATCTTACTTGCATGGCACCACGAGAACATATGGAGGCTCCAATTCTGAGAACTAAGTCATGAACTTCTTGATAAGTGAACCACACATATGGACCTGCCTGCAAGTACTCAAAATTTTAAAAATGAAAAAATGAACATTAGACTGTGTTTACGCCACCCCTCAGCATCACCAGTGCCCCTGAATATAAAATAGAAGGAGCAGAAGCATTAAAAAATCATTGTACCTTCCCTCCCACCATTTCCCTCTCGCCAAGCATTGGATTTTTGGGAAATCTTTTCACAGACTGACTGCAAATGCGGCCATAATAAGTTATGAATAGATTTAACATCCAGCTCTTGATCAGTGCCAAAGGAAATATCAGTCCAATTCCCCATAATCATTGGAAAAGCATAGATGACATAATTTTTCTTAGGATCGTTGAACTTAAGTGAATATATAAATGTACATATCCCAAGCCGACAGATCCCTTGCCAATCACGTGTATCATCCTTCAAACTGAGATATAGACAAAAATTCACACCTACATCCAAAAATCTGCTTGCAAACAATTTACAATCATAGTTGGCCATTTGGTAATGAACTGATGAATCCATGAAAATGGATTGCCATGCAAGCGAAGTAGCAGAGTTATCAAACACGGCATGTTTGGATATCAAGCAAGAAGGAGACAAAGTATACAAGAAATCTTCGTTCCACGTTTCATATTTGGAAATATCGTACTTTTCAAGAAAATATTAGTCGATAAATTGAAGAAAAAGATTAAAATATCCTTACCAGAAAATATCCCAACAACAATCAAGTTCTTGAGGGAGAGGAATGACTCCATCTTTGGCAAGCACATTTCTATAAACTGGTCCAATTGATGGCTTCCCATCTTCGCCTTCCTTTGCCTTCTCAATCTCTACAATGAACTTGTCTGTTTTCGCCATGACTAGCCTGTGTCAATATTTCCTATAACAAAAATCTCAAGTACTATCGAAATTGAGGAAAAGAACGTTTTGTAGTAATTGAGGATTCCAAATGACATCTTATAGAAACTCCGGAATCAAAATTTCATGTTCGAAACTTTCAAAATTCTTGGTAACCAAATCTATCAGTCTCTTAGTTATCCGACCACCTAACGCTGACTACTTATTTTGACGTCTTAGTTTTAATAAAAAAAGGCACGACGTAACGTATCGTTTCTGCATGAAATTTAGTTTATATGTATGATATTATGTGATTATCATAAATCAAATTAAAAATAAACAATATTTGCTTTTTTAAATGATCTGGAATACTTTTGTGTCTTGAATCAAATGTTTTTTGGGCCATTAATCCCATGCGTTATATATATGCGCTTCAGACATGTTCCAATCAACTTTTAATAGTTTCGGACCAAGAAAGGGCTAGGAGAAGAGGGTGACTGATATTGAAATTTTTCAAAATTGTTAATTTTAAATAGTGTCTGTTTTGACCTGGCCTGAATGGAGAGGAAATTTTGGCAAGCCGGCAAAATTATTATAAAATAATTTTGTGTTCTTTCTCAAGACTTTTGATTTTGTACCGAAAATATATCGGTTTAAGTGGTCCCATTATCTAAACTTTGAAACGAAATCCATGATATGATATATACGGTAATTTCACCCTGAGAACATGATTTAAACTCCAAGATTTCTTTTTAATTTGGTCCCACATGAAAAAGGCATTTGGCCAAATCTTGGCTATTGAATAGGATGGAAGCACCCATACATGATACCCACCTTAATTGAGTTCTGGACTAGTTAAAAGTTTATTTATAAGTGGTGGTAGACTATTGACATGAGACAAAACCAACCTCCACCCTACACTTCAGGCAAAAAAAAAACGTGCTACTGTTTTTTGGATAAATGATAACAGATACAACTGATAACAGACAAAACATAAGGAAAACTCCAACTGAGGTTTCAATTGGTATCAATGAGGAATTATTATTTCTTGACTAGATCGAGCTTAACTAATACATGCGTTTCCTCTAAAAATTCCATTTCCTTTTGAATCTTTGTTTTTTTGTTTAAAGTTAAAGTTAACTACAACTAACAAATACTAGCTTCTGTATCACGTCATGACCAGTAATTTTAAGATAGAATCATGTCATCTCGTAAAAATCAATCCAAACTTATTCTTTCAATGAGAAGAAATAAATATCATGATTCCAGGAAGGGCTATCCTGCAAACAGGACAGGAAATGTTTTTTCTTAACTACAACTCAATGCAGTGAGCATGGAAACAATGCTCACATTTCACTATCCTCCTTACAATATATCTTCAGGAAGATATAACTCGAGGCATATTGGATGAGAATCAGGCCCTGGATTTGTCCTGCTTTCGGGTAGAACTACCATTTCCGTGCAGATATTAATTTCAGAGTTGTCCATTCCTTGTCGTGGATCTGAAATGGTGGCTGATGAGGCAGATTATGGCGGCTGCTCTGACGTCGTTAAGTTGGAATTTACCTCGTTTCTGCCATTTTTCCCAGTCACAGTAAAAAGATTAGTAAGATGATGGCAAAAGCTATCAGGGTGGAATGAAAAAATGTGATGCAGCATATCGTTCCCGCCATGATCTTCCATCATCTGTTATTTAGTTTGTAAAAAAGAGGATAAAGGTAATGTTTCTTGGATTTACCTGAAACTGGAATACCATATTGCTTACAGGATTTGCAAGGAGAGCATTCCAGGTCAACGGAACTCATCAAGAAGTTCAGAATATTCATAATCAGTCAGGATCAATGAACTGCCGATTGGTTTACATCCATACCTTTCTTCAAAATACTCAGTTGAGTTTTTGGCTGTTGCTATAGTTGCATTTTCTGGAGTTAGTTAGGCATCCGATCACATCACTGGTTAGATATCTGTATGCAGATTCTCTAGGACATGTATAAAACGTGTAGTTTTACATAATTAAAGGAAAGTATGAAAAATTGGTCATAAGCCTTCTTGCCAGGCAGCTTCAAGGGTCGGTGAGGATGATTTTTCGTCTGCTGCAACTGATATAATTAACTTACATCAAAATTCACCAGAAGCATTAGGATTTATCACCACTGCATTTCAGGTTGATGAAATTTGGGCAGTTTTTTGGGGGCTTATCAGATTCGAGCTTGAAAGGGTAGGAAACGGGAACAAAGTACTTTCCGCAATTTGAAGTTGGACATAGATCCTTGCAATGTATTGTTGCAGGGAAAATGTAGAGGAAAAGAGAGAGGAAAACTGGATGGAACTTTCCATCCATTTTTGCAGGATTGAGAGACATTTGACAGGCCGGCCAAATATGTAGACAAAATGGGTTGGACTATATCGAGGTATAAAAGTAAAGACACGTTCAATAAGACAAATATCCGATAAACAATTCATCTTATTGAGAAGAATGAGCCGAATTTTGTTCGGTAATCCATCCATTCTGCATGCACAAGAATTGTATAAATTGCAAAGCAAGATAGTCACCATCAGCTGTATATAGTTTCCAAACTGATAAAATATTAAATAAGATTAAGCTTGAAGTGGGATAAGAGAAGGGAGGAGAAATGATTTCAAAATTTTGAAAACTCAAACTTTTATCATTCAACATCAGAAAGAGTTGTCCTGCAAACAGGACACGTGATATTTTTTCGTAACCACAACTCAATGCAGTCGGCATGGAAACAATGCTCGCACTTGGCTATGCTTCTCACAATATCTTGGGAATTATATCCTTCCAGGCATATTGGGCACATATGAGAAGAAGAATCTGGTCCTGAATTTGTTTTACTTTCATTAATAACTATCAATTCTGTACAGGTGTTGATTTTGGTGTCATCGATCCCTTCTTGATGCGGTGGTGCTGTGCTGGCTGTGGCAGTCTCCGGCTGGATATCGATCTCATCGCTTCTTCCTCTACGTTTGAACGTAAACAGAACACAGACTGTGAATACTATGCCAATAACAATTACTGATGGCATGAAAATTGGTGATGCACCATATGCTCCCCAAAAGCTGGTGGGATCTCCTGTACATTAATCAAGTTTAGGATAAGAAGACTTTTCAGTTAGTAGTAACATGATTTTTATCAGGATGTTGTAGAGAATTGTGATGACGGAGATTATAAGAAAAACTAGGAACTAGGCTTTACCTGTATCCTGTTGTGGATCAGTATCTTCACAAGATTGACAAACATTGTGATTCCAGGTCAAATAAAGATCATCTCTACGTCCATCAAAATCAAACTGCCCCAACCTGAAAACAGGTAGTTGCCAAGTGCCGATGATCTCACATTTTTTAGGTAAATCAGGTGTGGGTAAAGAAGTGGCTGCAGTGAAATGGGTGGCGTTGCTAAGACATCCGATGGGGACAAAATCAAACGGTGTGATATTATTTGAACTTGAAGGACAAGTATAAAAGGTGTAGTTTTCTTGGTTGATGACCTTAAATGGAGAAGACGATAAGTTCCAGTTGTTCATCAGGCGTTTCATGAGGCAACCTTCAGGATCGTAGAGATCAATGTATGTGTCCAAATAGTTAATATAGCGGACATAGAAATCTCCCACATGAGGAAGATTTACAATAGGTGTTCCATAATTTAGAGTGGCATTGCAAGAAAGATTGGTGTAAGTACAATTATTTTGGGGTGATTCATCTGGTAGTTTGAAAGGGTATTCTAGAGAGAAATCTCCACAGAATGATGTTGGACAAACATATTTGTTGTGAGCATGTACAACAGATAAGATTGAGAGAGAGAAGAACAGTTTGTCCAGAATTCCCATGTAAGATTTCCAGATTGCAAACAGGTAAGAGGAATTGTGGTCATGCGAAGACTAAGCATATAAAAGCCTGTAAGAAAGTTGTGTATGTTTTTCTCCTCGTTCAAATCATCAGAAACAAGAAAATACAAGGAGATTTGTCATAACATTAGTCGCCACATTATAAAGACAAGTGATTGTGACAATTCCACTATGTATAGAAATTTCAATGGTATTGGGCATATCATGGCAGCAATGTTTTCGACCAATGATCAAATTAGTCAACATTATAAAAGATCCAACGGGTCCAACAGATTTAACCAGATGGTCTCGAAATACTGTTATATATATAAATTATTTGTATAACACAATACATAATATATTTCATGTATCGTTACTTGATTTTTGTGGATACCCTGGCTTTATTGGAATTGTACGATGGCTTGGTTTTTAGTTTTAGCTTCACACTATAAATGTATATGAAGGTTAATTTGCAGATTACATATTGTCCGAGTTTTCTTTAAACTCTTCCTCTTTGTCTACTACTAATCGACGCTGCATGGTTGAGCACATCTCTTATAGCTGCCTCGATCTGGTTGGCGAAGAGATTCGAAAGAAATATGTTTTATTTATCTGTCGTGACAACTCTTACTTGGACACTGCCCGCGATGCATTATATCGGCAGTTGTCCGTTATACTGACTGGTTTATGATGGTAATTGTGTTTTCAACCATTGAATTTTCTTAAGTTGCAGCTTGGTTTTCTCTTAACTAAACGTTTTTGTGTATGCATGAAAGAACTACTATCTCCAGAAGTTATGATTGATATTACCTGATACAAAAGACAGGGTAAAGAACATCAAAGTGGTAACCGAAGACAGTCAAACATTTTGGTGGATTTTATACAATACATGTAGGGCATCACACTCTAAGCTAGGCTGGAACTCGGAAACAGACTCTATTATAACCCGAAATCAAGCATGGATTTCAAACCATCACAGAAGCCAAGAATACACTCCAGCAAGCATTTTGTCACGATTAGTCGCAAATCAACAGATTCTAGGCTTTCAGTTTAACTTGGCTTTCCACGGAAGTGTAAACAGCTTTATGGTAAAGAAAACAGTCGAACAAGCTCGAGTAGTTACTCATCAGGAGTTTCATAATTGTTCAAGCGTAAGCGCAATATTACTTTTTCAGACAAAATATAATAAAATTTTTATAGAGGATTAGAAACGAATGGTCGAACAAGGGAAACATAAAAGTAAATGAAACCTATCTGCTCTTCTTCACAACAAAAAATCGAGGGCGAAGACTGGTACTTGAAATCGAAATAAGCAACTGCTATGTAAAGCTTCGTTATCTCAAGAGCAAGTCTCTCACTTGTAATGTTTACAAGTATTACTCTATTTACAAAATTATGAATGCCAGAAAAATAGTGGATTTTGAGTTAGTATATGCACGAAACCAACAATCTTGCAGTAGGGTTATACTTCAATCGAGAACAAAACTTTTCAACTTTTAATATACCTATAATCATCATCAGATGTTACATAGTTCATTACTGTTCACTGTATTCCAAGAAACAAGGTACATCCGTTTGTAACCATGTAAGTTTCAAATTGGAAAATGCTTGCTTTCACGAGTTAATTGATGCAGTGACTGTAATCTCCTGTAACTAATCAGCAATCGATGAATCCGAGGTTTGATCACAAAAGCTAAGTTGTATTCGCAAGCTTACGTTTCTTTAGAGGATTTGTTCTCACCACCTTCTCCCAATCGAACCTCTTTGATGAAATGCACACAACAAGAAATGCAGATTAATGGTGCAAGTATGATTGGAAGCATCCACAGGATTATGAAGGCTGCTGCAAGGATATCTGGGGGCACCAGACCTGCAAAACCCATAATCAACATGGGAGTTGAAGAACAAGGAGACTAAAAGAACATAATCAGATGCGTACACACACCTGTCGAATTTGGACAACCATTGCAAGAAAATGGAAACCAGGTCAAAACGAATTCTGTCTGGTTTCCAACAAAACCGTAGGAGTCAGACACTGAAACCGGTATCAAAGATGTCGTGATCTCATTGCACCTGTACAGTTCTTTCATTGCGCGGCTTCCAATAACGCTAGTAGCTACTGTAGCTGTGGAGGAATTGCTCAGACAACCGATGAACGTTAAATTAGCTATTTCCACCAGCTCCTTAGGACAGCTATAGAACGTGTAATTTTGATAATATGAGACCTCGGAAGGGAAAGAAGAAGAGAGATTGAAACTCATGAACCGCTTCGGGAGACAGTTGTTGGGATCATAGAGTTTGATTGTCAAGGAATCATAGTCTATGCTGCGTACGTAAAAGTCTCCAGCATATGGCAGGTTTATAATGGCTGTGGCCTGATCGTTACATGTTAGAAAAGTGTAGCTACAATTTTGAGGCTGGTTATCTTGTAATTTAAAGGGGAACCGAATCGGGAGAGTGCTGTTGCTGCCACAGTAATAAGTCGGACACTGTTTCTTGGCGTGGACAAATGAAACGAAGAACAAGAAGAAGAAGGTAGGTTGGAGAATTTTCATGTCGGACTGTACAACTTCAGGTGGATAATGGTTTTGTTGGTGAGGCAGCCATGAAAAGAAGGATTGGTAGATAATATTTGGCTTCTACAAAGTTTGTTGATAATGACGGAGTAATTTAGCATATGTTGGTGTATTTAACTTAGTTATAAATTTTTTAACACATCATCGATACTAATGGTTTCATGGAGATAATTGTATGCCCGGATTTCGATTGTTTTTTGGTTCTATATCATATTATCTGGAGTTGATTGAAACAAATAACACATCATTTATTTAAAATTATTTAAATATATTTTTGTTGCGTGTTATTTTGGTATTTTAGGTGCGTAAATACTTTATAAGTAATTAGGAGTTAATTATTTAGTAAGAATAGGTTGGTCTAAATTTTTTGATATTTTGGTAATTATTAACAAGGTAAAATAATTGTGGAGGTAACATAGTATTTTATATATTTAATATTGTCACGTCGAAACTTAATCTGTAGCTTCACAGTGAGAGAGCCTTAACACACATCCAACCCCATTTTGGGATTAAATTCGGTTAAAAACCAACGAAAAGGACTTGACTGGAAGCCAACTGCCAAATAATTCTATTAAAATTTAAAACCAAATTACTTAGCAAGAACTACTGAAAGAATAAAAAGAATCAATAGATATACGAAAACATTCTGCCTCGGCCACCTACCAACTAGAACTTATCGACCGACAACAAATTGTAAAAGAATCAATCTTCAAATTATGAAAACTATGTTCTATGTATGGTTGTCATAAATCTTCTGTACTCTTTCGCCTTTCCATCAGCTATATGAAAGTCAGCTTTACTAATTCAAAAATTTCCTGCAGTTGGATGCGTTGCACAGGCAAGGGACTTTAACCTCGTCTCGCTCATCCGGATCAAACAAGTAATCGTACCTGGTTAGACAATAACGTGCAGTGACAACACGTTAATAATTGATGAGATCTGGACGACTTTTTCAAACTTTGGAAGGTATCGGCATGGTTGAACAACAAAAAAGTAATCATACGTTAATTCATCGCCTGCTGATACGTTGCTCTTAGCTATAAGAACTATCCGGCTTTCTTCCTCACCCATACTCATAATTCTAGCGTAACAGTTGGGCATGCACTGTACAACATATCCACCAGTGTTAAAGAATGTTATACAACAATAGAGGAATCAAGACAAAGCGAAAAAAACTCGGTATAAATTTTCATTCTCGCTGCAACAAAGCAGGATGGTTAATAATTTATTATCCAAGAGTGTATTAGCACAATATCTGCAATGCCAAACAGAACAAAAGAAAAGAGCATACCGAATGATTAATCAGACGGGCTATGTTTCCCTTGTTAGTTGCATCAATTACAACTTCATCACTGATTTTAAATAGCTGCATAACGCATGGCATCAGGTGATTAAGACACTCAAATAACTGAGACTAATTGACTAAATTTATCTACAGTTGAGACAACAGATGATAAACTGGAAATAAGCAGAGGAGAGAGGACAATTTAACTACCTAAGATAAACTAGTTAAAGAAAACCTAGTGACCTGGTCAGAGAAAGAGTACTGAAAAAGAATCCAAGAGCCTCAAAATTTATTAAAGACAAGTAAATTAAGGCAAAATGAAGTTATACACATCGGCATTGGTCCAAAATAGTTATAATGGAATCACACACATGAACTTCCACTGAACACGAGCAAGATCATTAGCGCATCAAGATAACACTTACGTAGCAATCTTTGTCCACCAATCTATAACGTGCTTCTCTAAGGTCAGCAACACTACGTCTCACTTGCTCACCACGGTATTCTATAACCTGGAAAAGAACTACGATTGAAGCTTGTGTGATTTAAATAATGAAACAGGCTAGCCTTTAAAATTCAACCATTTCTCCTTCTTGAATGCTTTGCCTTGCAAAAAGGCCCCATCCATGTATTCTTGATTTACCAAAACAAACCCGATAGTTTTCTGTTTCCTGAAACCATGAACCAAGTAATTTATTATAAAAGATATGACAGCATGTACAGACATATATGTAGATGAAACTAAGGTCTGGTTTGTTGTGAAGGGACACATTAAGAGGAAGGACCGACTTTGGAGAAGAATAACCACTCCAACTTTGGAATTGGAGAAGATGCTGACTTGAACAATTTTTCTCAGTGTTCTGTTGGTTCATCCAAGGAAAAAAATAGGAGAAACCAAGTCCCCCTCTCTACCTACAAATGAGAAATTGAAACCACCCCCAATTCTTAATTATGCACCATGCAGAACATGAATTTACCTTCAAGTGCTTCAGCCGTTCTCTAAATGTTGAAAAAACCTTTGGATCCACAGCATCCTAAAGAAAGGGGAAGAAATTATCCAATTGGTTAACACATTCTTGGAAAAGACACGGTCATAACACACAGTCAAATTGTGTTTGTATCAGAACGGAATATTCATGAAGGGAATTATTTACTTTGTGCGAGTTTAAATCTTCTATATCATCTAGAGAATGATGACTTGGCCCCTTCAATCGGTGGAATACTGATTCTTGTCCTGTCCTCTACTCAGAGAGAATACAAAATGTGGAAACAAGAAAATTAAAATAAATAACTAAGTGTTAATACAAAACTTCTGATCTATGCATCAAATAACTATGATGGAAAAGACACAAAAATGCATTACCTTTATGCTCGACCTTGCATACAAGCGGCACCTAGCAGCGGACATTTCTTCAAATTCATTGGTACCAGCCAGAGATGAATCAGAACACTCGGAATTCCTCAACGAGATGAGCCTTGAACCTCTCAAAAACTGTTCTTGATACTGGCTTTGTAGCAAGCTTTTGTTAGAGAAAACCTCATTTGGAGTCTGAATTACCAGAACATTCTCGGTGCTAGGTGCCCTGACACCACAACTAAACAATTAGCACACCAGGAACATGGAAAAGTCCAAAATATTCCAAACCACTAACAGATGTACATCAATATATGTATTTGAACACATCTATGCATTTTAAACTCATCTTCTCTTTCACACTCACACATTCCATGTATGTATAAACATGAATTATTACAAATTTGGGCAGTCTATTACCTATGGGCAGCACAATATGATACCCATTTGGTTATCTGCCTCCCATTCTTCTCAAAACAATGCAACTGAAATAAAGAGTCATTTATGAGTTGTTAAAAAAAGAAAATACTGAAAACAGAAGCATCTGTGCCAATGGAAGTGCTATTACAAGAATAAAAGGCAATTTCAATCCAATCCATAACCAGGTGAAAATGATTTTTTCCAGGCGAACAAACAGAGTAAAGAACGAGAGTCGACTCACTTCCATGTAATATCCAGCACGCGAAGCACATGTAGCATGAAAATAGGTGGAACACTTGCAACACTGTGCGCAGGAGCCATGAATCTGCTTGCAAATAATGCATGCCTGCAAATTTGGATTTAGAAAGAAGACAGATCATTTTAGATGAGAACTTTTCAGATAATACAATGAGAATGATGCCTTGTCTAAACACAACAAAATTCATGTCAACCTCTAGGCTGTAGAAAACTCTATGAATGAAGTATCTCAAAAGTTAATTGATAACTAGAAAACCACGATTAACCACAGGTCTATCAGTTCTCGGAAAAATTCCAGCACCTTTGTGAATGAATTCGGTGGGATTCTAAGAAGTCCAACTGCAGGCTCCATTTTCTCCGCATTCAAGAATGCAACTTCAGGACGAAACCATGCACAAATAACATGAACCCATAAAGGATCGATATCAGTTGGTTTCAAAGCACCCCCTGTACATGCAACATTCAATCATAAAGATTTAAAACCAAAGAAGAACTTTAATTTCATCACACATATTTAATAAGGAAAATTAAACGTAACAAAGCGACATGCCTTTAACAGGACACAAGCAACATTCTCTTCCAATGTCTGCAGTTTCACATGCTCGGCAAACCCATGAAGCAAAATCCTGAGTATTTCTCGCTCCATAGCATTCCTGATGTACAGCTATTTGGCATCTAAACCATGAAAAGATTTCTAAGATTAAGATGAGGTGACATGCAAACCAAATTTCACTGCAATTGGGCATATCTGAACCACAAAAGATTGCATATATCAAGACCTGTTGCATATAATCATTTTGTTATAGTCCCAATCTTCAACCCATCTACAAATTGCACATCGCTCTGTTGTCCACTTTGCATGAACAGGGTTGTAGATTTCTGTAGTTCGAAAACTAGTAAGAACTTGTATTTCTAACAAGTTTATATTCCAAATGCCCGATGAAGGGTGAATAAAAATAGAAAGGCAAATCTGGCAAAAAAAAAGGCCAATTACCTTTCAAAAATGCAAACAACTGCTGCTTATCTAACTGCATGGGGTTCAAGCCATGCGCATTGTGCTCAACCATCTGCAGCATGTTAGAAGAATAAAGTGAACAAAATACATTTTAGAAAGAAAAAATGGCCTAGGCAAGGTGACAGAGGCGAAGTAAAAGACTAAAGCACCACGTAAAGCTAGATACATATTAAATTTTTGACAGCCCAAACTTAATTATTGTTTTAAGCATTCGTTGATAACACATTATGCCTCTTGGTATTTGGAGATTCCAGTTGTAGCCTGACTCACGGATAGGTGGTAGCACACTTAAACATTAGCATTTGCATCAAAGATGCTAACATTTATATGAGTTCAAAAAAAAGGTGCATTCACCATAAAGAAGATAGATAGTTAATCTCAGTTCATTGATAATGAGAAAATCACAAGTACAAATCATTAAGGTTGTGTTTAGATAGATGCATTTAATCTAGAGGAGATTTGATTTTGGGAATGTCTTGAGGAATGGATTGCAAATGACAGTTGACAACAATTCAGGGTATATTTAAAGTTACCACAATTACTATTGAAACTGTTTAATTTAATATTGAGTGCTGCTAAAATTAACGTGAATTTTGTCCATCCAAACCCATCAAGGAATTTAAAGATCACGAATCCATCTCATTTCAAGTTCATCGACTCAAACACAACCTGAGAGAAAATTATGTTTTCAAGGATACAAAATCAGACTGCTTATAGAAAATAGAGGAATTTAGTGGTCTATGAAGCTCGTACCTTTACAGTAAAAAGTGGAGACAAAATCACATGATGATAAAAACATTCGATCATTTAAGTGTCAAAATTTAGAACAGTAAGATCAGGAACAAACCCATTTTTCTAGTGTAATATTAGAACCCTTCACTTTAACACTGTGCTTCCATTTTTTTGCTCTACAACCTGTATGTCGTTCCCACTCGCTAAGCCCGTATTTTTTAGTACCACATGAACCACAATTGCATTGAACCCTGAGAAGAAAACAGGTTAAAATGTAAATAAATAAATAAATAATCCCTTCAATCCAAATGATAAATAACTAAAACATTGTAGGCCGCAAACCAGAAAAAATAGTATCATCCCAAACTGAAACAATTGAAGTGAAAATGAAACTCTCTCTCATTCAAACCATGTTGTAATCTATTTGTTTTCCTTAAACAATTAAAAGACACAAAACAACTGGTACCAACACAATACATATTCCATTAGTACAGACTATTGAGATATAAGAGAAACTGTGATATATTTAAATTTGATACAAATTAAGTATATGGTATATCATCACAACCGTAGAATAGAAAAACCTATCTGCACAATAGTTACGTCTAACAATCAAGATGTCATAAAATGTTTATTGGCGTACAACTGTTATATAATTATATTACTCAAAGCAAAACATTATGTGAAAGGAAATATTGTTAGCATAAAGGAGTCTATAAAAATCTCAGCTCCTGATCTGGAATTAAAATTTACATTTTCTTTCGTGTGAATTTTAAATTACTGAATCCCTGATATAACAAGCAAAAAACTAACAATTTGTTCAGGGTAAAAATATAATAATAATAATTTGTAGTAGCTGGTTGGTAGTAGCTCCAACAAATCACCAGTAATGTAGTTAATTTATCACACGGATAATATGATCGAATATAACTGAGATCAAATGAATCTTTCCTGATTATAATAAAGAATATAATGGTAAATATTTAACCTTTTTCATGTGTTATAAATAGTATAAATGTATAAAGGTCAATTTTGATATGAAGGCGTAACACAAATATTTGTGTATTATGAAGCAGCAGTAGTATATTTCAAATGCAAAAGGGATGGCCAGAAAAGGAGTAAGGACCTTACAGATAGAACAAAAACTAAAAAATGGTAACAATGACCGAAGTCCCTTCCATCAAAGTTAAGAAAACCTACAAATGAAGATTTGGATAATAAATCCCTTCAACACCATTGCAGACAACTGCTAGCTTGTCAGGTGGCATATTACGTGCAACCTTTTCAGCAGACCTAGTGAAATATCAGCAAAAGGTGTGAAAAAAATAGTTTTCCTAAGGGAGATTTTTCCCCTAAGATAACCTTTCAAGCAACATAATGTAAGAATATGATGGCCCTTGAGATGTTTACCTGACACATAATTGCCATTTATCTAAACCCAATGCTTTAGAGGAAGGCTTAGCTTTGCATTCAGGGCAAAAGTAAGCAGTAGTTTCCAGATCCTAGAGGATACAATATATTTGTAATTGTCATAAATCATAACCTAATACAGAAAAATGCTATGATACAGGCCTAAGTCCATATTATAGAACAGGCCAAAACCTTCAATATTTTATTAGAGATGCTTGCACATTCGGCATGGACCCAAACATCACAGCTGTCACAACATACCTAATTCAACAATGTGCAGAAAAAGGTAATTATGTCTCTCAATTAAACTGCTAACAGGAAGAAACACATAATCCATATCAAATGTAAAAATCTTACCCAACTGCCACCATCAGAATGATGCCAAATTTTCTTGCAAATACCGCAGAATTGCTTTGATTTTCTTAACTACATATGATAGTGTGTCAGAATACATTAACATGCATAAAATAACAGAAGACATACAGTACATCAGTAACAAGAAGAAGAATAATGGATCACCTTAATGCAATGTTCACACACAAAATGAGCTTTTGCTGTCGTGTTCTTTATTTTCTTCACCATTCTGCAAGGAAATGTCAGCTCACAGCTGTCACAAGTTCGGGTGTCTCTCTCTTTATCATATGTATCCTGCTAATGAAACAAGGTGAAATCCATATCCATTTGGAAAGACATAGACATCATGAAAGCTGCAATTCAGCAAGACATGTTACAGGACAAGAGAATTTGTAAAATGAATTGATGGAGCAACTTAACAGTTGTAACCCTAAAAGGTATATCTACCACAACTACAACAATTGTATGAAACTGCAAAACCTGAAAAAAAATTCTACTGCAAAGTTTAAGATCCAAACCATCTTCAAGAAAGATTAGATATGATACTTCCATATGCCAAGACCCCAAGAATAAGAAGAAACATGCCTGCTGAATAGCGCAACAGTCTAACTCCTGATTTGAACCAGTGGCCTCTTCAGCTTCATCTGTCATGGGTACAGCTTCCGGCCCAGAACCAACAGCCGATTGTGCATAACCATTTTCCGCTAGAATGGCCTCCTCTATAGCCAATTGAAAATCACGGGGCTTGCTACCATACAACTTAGTCTGTCCCTGAAATCTAAACAGCAAGCAGATTAACGGCTGTTCCCTTGATTAGCATTCATGGTAACACAGGCGAACCAGTATTCACCTGTCCATATACTCATGAAATGGAAAGACCATCCCGGCTTTTATCCACGCATAATCCTGCAAAACATAGGTTAAGATATTGTATAATACCCAAAGAGAGAAATAGTTTCCTCATGTTGGTCCATATACAAAAAACTAACAACATTCACATTCTTCATGACAAACTTTTTGTCTAGAAATTCAGTACTACGAGTTGTGTGATAACTGACCACATTATGGACCAATTATTGCAATTTCCGCCAAAAGCCAAAGAGGCTAATACGTTTCCCCTGTTAAATACTTGAATCGAAAACTATGCAGACCTAATCAGATTCCAAAAAATATAAGAAAAATGCATGGAACGATATTATAATATAATATTAATTACCCTTAGTCCAGTCCTCGAGTATCCGAAGAACATAACACACAGAGTGCCAGGAACACAGGCCCTAAGCACGCCCTCAGGAGCTTGCCAGAGGGGATCAATAACTGTTGCCGGCCAAGCTGCAAAGTTCTTACCACATTTAGCCCAAACTATATCTCCCATGACAAAATCACCAGGCTCATAAAAATCAGCCTTCTTTTCAACCTTTTTCTTCACGGGTTTCCTGGCACTCAAACATTCAACCCCACTGCTTTCCACTGCCGGAGAAACACAGATTCCTTCATTTACAGAAGTAACTGAACTTCGTGAACTAGAATAGGGTTCTAGAATCACATTCTGCAATTTGAGAACTGAACGATTTTGAATTCGCTTTTTGTTTAGTAAATAAAACTCATCATAAAACTTTCCGCGCTTTAATTTTTTATTGGAAATATTGTCGTCATTATGGTCGCTGCTGTCAGCCACACAGTCATCCAGATCATCACAACAATCTGGTATTTCTTTCTTCCTGGAAAACAAAACCGAGTCACTCAATTTCAATGGGAGCGCCAGCGGACGCCCTCTTGAAGACTTCAGCAATGGAGGCTTATTCTTTACAACTTTCTGCGAAACTGAATTCGTTTCTTGATTGTAGAACGAACCTCCAGTCGTAGACCAATAATTTGAAAAATCAAAGTTGCAACCTTCAATTTGATTTACAGGGACAGTAAACAATCCACCGGAGGTTCCCTTCCTCTTTTTAGAACTCACGGAAGCGGAGCATGATTCTCCGGCATGGCTTCTATCGCACATTGCTTCGTTCTCCGGCGAGCACCGTTTGAGTTTCGGCATACCGAATTTGATTGTCAGTCACACAATTATTTCTTTGCAATCAATCAACTTCGCCCATCGGGAAAAAATTGACGACAAAAAAAACCCTAATTAGTCTAAAGAAAAGGGAGACCAATTATCCAAATACCCTCCAATCAAATCCCGTCGATCGAAACAACATTTATCCACAGAACATCTGAAAGGACCAGGACCCTATGTTTTCCACTCGAACAGCGAACCCCACGATTCCAGATACCGAGATTCAAACTAATTCTACTCTAATCTGAATTGGACCCAAGAATTCTAAACGAAACCTTGGAAGAAAATCATATCGCTTTCGAAAGGGATCGAAAATCTCCAAAAAAAAGAAAATACTTAAAGAAGCAAAAGGCGGAAAAGCAATTCGATTAATTCTCAGAAGGAAAACCGCTTTTATTTTCCGGTCTGAATTCCGAACAAAGTGATGCCGCAACGTAGTTTGGGTGAATTAATTAAAAAAAAATGGATGTGCAGATGGCAAGAGAATATTTTGTATATTTTATTAATTTTACTTTTTATGTAAGTTTCAAATTCAAATTAAATAATAACAATTCAATTATGGGTTAAGCTTTGGCTCCAATATTTTGCAGGGAAACGCGGCGGGGCGAAATTCTTGGAGCCAAAGGAAGTAGGAAAGATTGAGGAATCAGTTACAGGTTGGACATTACGTGTCGTACGCTAATCGGTCGGAACTAGGGATGTCTTTTTTGGTAAAAACAAGGACTGCTCAAGGGTACGGATTAGACGTGGCACCGGTCTGATTTTGGGGTGTTTGGGCCTTTGGGCTCAACAAAATTCTGGCAAGAGTACGTGCATATATATTAATTTGTTCTGGGATGTTGAGGCCTTTGGGCTTAACAAATTTCAGGCAAGAGTAGGTGCAGATAAGTTAATTTGTTTCCGTACAACATTTTTGGTATCAATTTTTTCAACTTAAAAAAGTTAGAAATTGTATTAATATATAGAATTCTATAATTATTTAATTATCTGTGAATATTTTTTATTTGAACAATTATAGTGTTTATGATGAATTTTATTTTTTGACTAAGATGACAATCATTTTTTTATGTATGATACGAAAACTAATTATTGCACATCCATCTAATTTATCATATCACAAAAGAAAAATCAATATAAGCATCATAGAAAGTTTATTATTTTCAAATTATAGTGTTTGTATAATAATTTCTTTTTAATACAAACACCATAACTAAAATATTAATTTACTTTCACTGACAATGTTTCCTATCTTTCTAAAATTTCATATACCAAAATTAACGCTATGGATTACTTCTATCAGCCTTAGCTTTAAATCGACATAAATGAATCGACTAAGAGATACAAAATCAGTTCTAATTTAGAATGAGAATCGAAAAGCATTATAGAATCACATTTTATATGGCTGATGTTATAGTAATTGAAGAAATGAGATGAGCTAAATCCAAGCGAAATGAAAGAAACTATCATTCCCTTGGAATTACAAGATTTTTTTAAGAAAAATTAACCCAATTGCATTTTTATTCTCATCGATTCCTGTTTATCAATCCAGGCCTAAAAAGAATCAAATATCTCTCTTTCATATCACAGAACTGAAAAAGAAAAAAAAAGGGACATCATTCAATATATCTCAAAAGGTTCTTAAAAATTAATTATAATAAATAGCAGTGATTATTTTGGTGACTAAGGTGGGATCTACTTTGACCAGGCTACCGAATCAATCTCAGCTTGAGCAGCTCTGTACAACTCCAGCCTCTTTGCTAGGGACATGCGGCGTTGCATAACTGCAGGATCCTCATCCAACAGTGTACCTAATTGTCTCCCCTATGTACATAAAAACCAAAGGAAATGCTTCAGTTTCCAGTAACATCACAACTGGAGGCTCGAAAAAGTAGCGCTTTGGGTCGGGATTTTCACCTCTCTTTTGCCTAATTCGGCAAAAAAAATGATCGAGCAAGCTACGTTTTGCCTCACGAACTTGGCAATAAACTATGGACTTGGGTATGGAGTTCCTCAGACTTGCACAGACCATATTCACGTAAGACAACACGTTTGATCCTTCATAAAAAAATTGTGGGAAATTCAGAAACCGATAATATTCAAAATATACTGCATCTTACTGAAACTCACCAACTCGTCGAAGATATGAATCATTGTACCGATCGAAAATTGAGTGTGTTGGATTGCCACCCTTCTCAACATCTTGTGGAAGCTTGCGGAAGAAATCTACAGTTAAGTAACTGCATTCCATTTCGACGAGCTGCAGCGTTGCCTTCCTGCTTTCTTCCTTCATCCTGTCCAATGATTCAACAGCAGCATTTCCTACCTCCACCCTGAGAGAGGGGTATTGTTTCAGCTCCTGTAGGCAACATTAGTGCAAAATCATATTCTGAAGCATTTTTGTATAATGACTTTCGTCTATGAAGAGTACTTGTTTCCATAGGATTCTAGAATTTTCAAAATCTTCCTTCATCTTGTCCAAATTTTCATTTTTAGTTTTCAAAGATAATATCACGCA
The DNA here is from genome assembly GCA_001598015.1 of Dorcoceras hygrometricum. Taxonomy (NCBI): domain Eukaryota; kingdom Viridiplantae; phylum Streptophyta; class Magnoliopsida; order Lamiales; family Gesneriaceae; genus Dorcoceras; species Dorcoceras hygrometricum. The sequence continues at coordinate 264,701 of KV014852.1, forward strand.
ACACAAACGTAGATAAGCCAACAGTATGAGTTAGGAGAAGTAAAAGAAAATGCTCGAAGTTTACATTAAACTAAGTTAATAGACTTACTACAGTCTCGCTGATTGACTTGTGAACAAGTTCCTTCAGAATTCCATGAACCTGAAAGAGAGAAAAGTGTCAACTTTTCACAAGGAAATATATGCTTAAAGTTGAGGACTTAAATATACGAGTTTGTCTCCAAAACAACGAAGGAATCATTTCTTCTGCCACGCTATTAGCTTTGCATGAAACTTTTAAAAACGTGTTGTAAATTTTTCTCGTCCATGAGAAAGGCACCTTTAACTGACTGTCAAATCTACAAGCAGCATGAACACAAATTGTTCTTTATTACTCAGGGAGGAGATATTAACTGAGGGTTCGGTTCTCCCCCTTTATATGCCAAGACTAACGTATCATATTGTGGTATGCGGCTGCTCTATGATAATGAAACCAACCAACAAAAAGCATTAATGCTGCAAAGATTAATCTACAACACACCAAAAAAACATTATTGACCGCATCACTTTCAAGGCATACCGCATCAACAGCAGCTTCAGAAGGACCTTTGATAGTACTCAAGGCAGTTTCAATGAGACGGCGATAACCCTGTTCCGGAGCTATAAGATGAGGCTGATATCCATCCGCTTCAGTTATCAATTTCCGTATGTTTTCCATAGCAAGTTGCTTGTCAAACTGCAGCCGTTTCAATGCAGCAGGGAGTTGATTATCAAATACGTTGTATATTTGATCACCTCCTGGTCGACTGCCGAATCAAATAGTAATAAAATTGAATACTAAAATAGATTACAGCATGAAAAATACTGTACAAAATAGTACAGACACATACACCCCATCAAGATGCTCTTTGAATATTCCATCAAATACACGGCAAATTTCCATGATCATATACAACTTTCCCTGCAAAAATAACAAAGTGTTAGAGGTAGAAGTATGATTCAACTGCATTCCACAGGTATATATTAATCATTACCGAGTTCTATCTGCACAGGCATGTTAGATCACATGGAAAGGTTTAACCAACATAACCAAATGGTTTTTTGGGCTAAGCGAATGTTTGCAAATTCTAAAAAAGAAGTGATTTTGGGATTCTACTTAGCAAATTGGTATGACAATCACATAATCAGAAGTTGCAAACAATAGTTGATATCTTGATTTGATTATGTGAAATTAAGTAGACCATATAATGATTTTTGCTTGCCTTGTTGATTAATGACAGTAGCCACAGTAATGTTGGTCTTCAGGAGAATACTTGATCGTTAGCGTGCTTTATGTCATAGGGTGTCAATGTTGCATTTGTTCAAAATTCAAACAAGATGCTTCTGATTTGTTTAAATAGCTTTTTCAAGTGGATAGTGAGATTCACCCATGGGTACCACTCTCTTCTAAGCACGCAATTTTGTAGAAAATAGATCGAGGAACCACCTGTAGAGATAAGGGGAAGGCTTACTTACTCCAGCATCAGTTGCAATGGGCTTTCCCAACCGACTCAGTTCAGATTCTAGCTCAAGAATAGTTTTATTGATGAGTGATTGAAGTCCTGGAATTCGAGATTTGATAACTGCTTCCAAATGCTAAAACATGAAAATGAACAAGTGCAAGCATCAGAAAGTTACTAAAACCTACCAATTTTTCATTTGAGGCCAGGAAATTAAATCACCCAATAAAGACAGAGGCACTTCACAAGCTTTATATATTATGTAAAAAACGCAAAGCTCTGGTTGGTCATTTCAAACACAATAATAATAATATAATTCAAAGATAATATTTGAAATGCAAAAATTAGAGGTCTTTGCTTACTTTGGATAGAACTTTTCCTAGATGCTCGGAACCCATCCTATGCGCAAGATGTTTATACTGTGGAGTCTGAGCAAAATACTCCTTCTCTCTTCTCCTGGCAGCAATCATGTCGACATTTTTGTTAATGTCTGCTTGGGAGCGATTAACTATACCTATCCATGGGAACTGCAATTTGTATGCTTTTCCTTCCAGTATCTATAAACCAAAGTAACTAGTCAGCAAATAACCTTCCATTCTTCTACCATGAATAACAGAAGCTTACCGTAACAATAGAAATATCACAAGTGACACAGAGGAAAGAATTTCACAACAAATTACAGTTGTGGTAGACCAACGAAAAAGAATGCAGCGAGCGGTTCATAAACTCATTCTAGACATCAACATTGAGAGGAGCAAAACAAATGTATGAATTATGAGATTTGCACAGTAGTATGTATCATCATACAAAAATACAAAACCAGTGCTAGACCTGAAGCATTTAAATGTTTCCAGTTTTCTTCATCTTTCCGAATATGATCTCGAGATATCTCTGCCATAAATATTCAAAAAGTAATAGGAATAGTGCTAGTTCTATATTGCAAGGTCAGAATTCATGATGCTGGATTGAAACTATTTTTGCCGGCAAGAGATGAAATTAGCAGGCAAAAATCAACCCCACATCTGCATATGATTAAAATGCAAACTCAGTAGGCTATGAAGCAGCATTTAGCCTGATCCTAACCTAAGGGTTCTTTGGATTTGCGGGCAGAAAGCCTACCAGACCACCAGTATAACTCCAATTCAACATTCTCCAAACATAGACCATAAATCAAGTGTCTGATAAACAAATTGTTGACAGGCATAAATATATTTTGAAATACACAAAATTTTAGGACAAGGGGTATTAACTTACATCTACAGCATCCGTACCCTGGTCCATTAGGTCAATCTTCGTTAGCACCCCAAATGTTCTCTCTCCTGAAATAAAATCAACCTCATGATGGCAAGCAAAATTTGTGCAGCTTAAGATTAAACTGTTGATAGGACTTCTACTATCACTTGCTAGAAACCAATAACACATAAGTGAACCTCTAACAATTCCAATGAGGCACACCTTTGGGATCTACTTCACGAGAAATTTTAATTGCATCTGATGTTGCAAGATCTTGATTAGCTGGAGAAACTGCTAAGATAATACAGTTGGGCTGCAATGAATCATTTTACTGTCTGTTTAGAAAAACAGAATCACCTTGAACTGGATTTGATTGTATTAGATTCAATACACAACACAAATATATGCAAGTACCTTGAACATATCCAAGCCTACCTCTAAACAACTTCAATATGCAAAATTTTAAAGCAAATTGTGACACCAGTAAATACCTTCTCAATATAAGATTGCACCATGTTCTCGATGTCCTTCACAATACTCTCTGACTGTCCCTCTAAATTAACCATCGGATCACAATCATCACGGTTATTTGAAAAATATATTATGTGGAAATATGGGACAATAATTATTCTAAACTACCACTTGAAACCAGGGGAATAATAGACTCACCAACTGCAACTTTTGTTAGACCAGGAAGATCAATCAATGTCAAGTTCACAACTGCAGCAAAACATCTGAATATTACTTTTTACTCAATAAATACCACAGGAAACAAGAATTGCATGCTGCTTAAAGTAATTAGCACTCATAGAAAACTTCCAACACACATCTAGTGCTAAATGTTAAAACTTAAAAGGAATACAGTAAGCTAGCAAGTTAATTGTTCTGATAATCATAATGTTTAATTGTTCTGATAATCAAAATGATTTCTGAAAATTCCTTGCTAACAGCCACTTGGTTATTTCTTGAAGCACTTTTATCTATAACATGAACACCTATTTATTTATATCACCAGGAAAGAACATTCTTCCATGCACAAAACAAGAAACAACAAAGTTTTCTCCATGGACACACTATAAATGCACCCATCATCTGAAGTTACAGTTTCAATAGGTAGAATCTTAAATTTACAAAAATGATTAATGTCTAATCCTGACTGACCATTGGGAGAATATATGCTAAGATAAATTGGAACAGTTGAAATCTGTTTAGAACGTCCCGTCTCTCGATCAGTCTCATCAGCAATCTCTTTTCTTACAGCAGCTGTACAAGCGAGAAATTTAGAAATAAAAAGTTAAAAACATAAGAAGTTTAAGAAATTATTTACATGACTAGGCAGTGCATACTTGATATAAATCATGTTAGTGGGAGACAAAAACGAAGTCACGTGCTGGTCCGAACATGATGCTATGATAAATTGAAAGAGGGAAATCCATATTCATGGCTACATTATAAAACAATGCCCAGTAAAGTATATGAAAATTCAACAATCTTTTATGCAAAACTGACCAAAATCAGTGAACCTCTTTCTAGGAAGATGTCCAAACTCTGCATATTCTCTGCCCTCGTCGATTCGATGAAGCTGCAGGACAAGTGGTCGTCGAGTGACAATGCCTGCATTTCAAGAATGACGTCAATCCTAATGTTTGTGCTCGTCTTATGCCAGGAGAAATTTAGAACACAAGATAATGCTGCAGCTTATAGTAATGCATCTGTAACGAACTAGTATACCAGATCCACGAGGCAAGAAATCCTTTCCGACAACGCTTTCAAGCACCGAGGACTTTCCTGAACTCTATAAACCATTGTGTTGGTTAACACATACACCTCAGTTCGACTTAAGTGACAAAAGAAGTAGTGAGACTGAAGATCATGAAAATTATTTAACATATGCAACACTAATCATTGTGAATTTACTCTGGGTGGAAAAAAGCAATGCGGAGACAGCAGACCAAAATTAACATACAAGATCCCAGAAATTCATGGAAAATACCGTAAAGACTGTCGGTTTCTCCAAAATCTTATGTTTCCTCTAGCAATAAATCTACTACAAAGTTTATGACTACTCCAAGTCATAAACAACAGGTAAAGTTCACGGTTTTCCCTTTTTCCATTTACATCAATTATAACAGACATCATGGAACAGGAACAAAGTGTTAGGCGTACATACAATATTCCTAGACAAAGAAAGTATATTATTCTTATATTATTATGGTTAATTATGTTATTATTGGATCAGTGCCTTTAATTTACCAGATTAATCTACATCCAATTACAGTGATTTAAATTCTATACCCATACTTTCCATCAACGATATCATTTGCGCCTGAGCACATTGATCATATTATCAGAAATTCAGGATGAAAAAAACAGAACTGAAAATGCATGCATACCTGACCGCCAACGACGGCGATGGAAGGCAATGCATCCCAAAGAGTGGGCAGCGCGCTCTCCTCTCCGTGATCACCAAGCGCCGTGCATGCCCTCTGTAGTCTGTTCACCAATGCAATCAGGTTCTCCATCTCACATCAATCGATCCGCCAATATTAGATTTGAACGCAAAATGTTTATTTTCCGATTTCACTCCATCAGAAAATGGACTTTGAAAAAAATTAAAACAATTGACTTTGGGAAAAACTAATGCTAATAAAAAAAGAACTTTGAACGCGGAGGAGTAGAAGAATAAGTCCAATTCGTGCGGGTGACGCGCCGACGCCATTACATGGAGAGAGCTTGAGCTATAATAGCAACTAGCATTTCATGCATTTAATAATTCCGAATAAACCAAGTTAGTTAGATGTTTGTTCTTGGAATAGAAGGAAGTGAAGTTTAAATACAATTTCATTACTATCATAATAATAATTCTGAGACGTGTTTTGACTTTAGATTAGATTAATTGTTTAAGTTAAGAATCTAATATGAGTTCAATTTTTTTAAATATTTTCAGCAGAAAGAAAATTTTTCACATTCAATATAAGGTTTTTTTAAATTAACAATCATACTTAATTTCTCAATGTATCCAGGATTTTTGTAATTTAAACTTCCATTTTCAAAATCTTTTCCAAACTCAAACAAGATTTGAAAGCATTTGATGAGTGGAACATGCCTCAGCATTTTTTGGGACGAAGAAAAAAATGAACGGGGAAGAGCATCTAAAAAGATAAAATGAAAACTACGAGATTCACCCACCATGCACCAATTCTGCCCCTTTGCATGCATGGAGAAAAACGGGGAAAATATTTAAAACCATAGTTCGCTTGAGCAGCATGAACTTGTAAGAAAAAACCCGTCCTCCGATACATTTGATACTGACCAGTAATAATGGAAATGGAAGCTATTGAATTTACTGAAAATACAGAAGCAAGACAAAACGTACATGAATTAATCAAGAATGTTGAAATACAGTCACTGAGAGTATTAGCTGATCGTTTTCGTCAGCTCGTGCAAGGAAAGAACCTGACAAACAAAAGAGTTAACTAAAGAGATTGGGTATGCAAGCTCCACCATCTGGATTCTGTGGTTCCTTCCATATACGACCCATTACACGAAGCTTAAGCTCGTCCTTGGCTCCTCCTGAGAAAAAAAGTGCCATATTCCGCTGTATGATGAGGCCGTCGTGGCTGTCCCGAACTTTTCTGTGACCATCTCTAATGCTTCGAGGGGTTCCCTCCCATATAAGTTTCCTACCGTTTCCTCCAACCTCCAAACTGTAGCTAAAGTTCCGAGCCTCCATCTCGTCTCCCATGAACCGAAGAAAAGCCATATATACAGGTGCTGTTCCAAGTTGGAAAGCTTCAAAATGAAGGCAAAAATACCGACCGAAACAATGGAAGACCTGGATACGGAAATGTACATGAAAATGGTAAATGAAAATACATTTAGGGTGCACTTGGGGTGATAGACTTATTTGCACGTTAGTAATAAAAAAGTAAAATGGATTTATATGATACTGTTATTAGATGAACTCGAAATTAAATTCATCCCAATTAACATAAAACTATATACACACTTGAGGGGTGGAACTTTATGGTAGTACTTCTCTAAACCACATAAATATATTTGAATACATTTAAAATCCATCAATCCAACTAACTATATAAATGCAACTTTAGGCAAACAACAAATTTTGAAACTCAAATAAAGAGCTCAGAAGTATATTATTAAAGATCAATAGTCAGGCTGGACAAGATTAAAAATATATAAATCCTCACCGTTAGCATCCATGTTGCATTCTCTACATCTCGAGGATTTGATTTCACGTAGCGATGATTAAATGTGCATCCCGAATGCATGTCCACCTTATGATCATCTCTCAAGTGAGTAACGAGGCATTGAATATCACCAGCAACGGAGCACTCTGACCCAGCGTAAGGGCAATTGTAAGGCCTAAAACTACATATGGCTTCATGTTTCAGTTTACTGTAATAAGGGAAAATCTCAGGGCACCCGAGGGAGTTATGCTTGCAAGGAAGTTCGAGGGATTCAGCCACTTTTTCAAGTGCTAAGCATCTTATATCACCAAGCTCCTGTCTACAGGTAGGACATCTGTTGTGCACCCTTACTTTACAGGTGGAACAGAGTGTATGCCCATTGTGGCACTGCAGTAATCAATTTGAATAATTGGTCAAGTCCATACACGTACGTTTTGTAACAAAAACAGAATGGATCTGATGACATGATAGATGCTCAAAGACGAGTTTAGCTGGAGTTTAATATTATGTATGCTCTTGATGAAATGCCGGTGATATTTACGTCAAAGAAATGTTCATGATAGGTGAAGGAAGCAATATGAACAATTATTAAACTTCAAGCTGTGAGTATTTAATCCAAGAATAAGTTAAGAAATTTAACAAGGGGAAATTCTCAAGAACATAATGTAAAAGAAGAAACTTTATTGCAATTTAAGGCAGGAAATATAATCCATACACAAAATACTCATGCATTTTTTCTTGGTAGGGTAAAATCTAGACATTAGAACAATGTATGTTTTTTGTTTTTCTCCTTTTAAAGTTTAACAGATTAATGTGGAGTGCATTCAAGCCTTTGAAAGCCAGAACAAACTACATCAACTAACATAGTGTCCTAGCGATGGCTGAAGAATGCAATTTATCATGCAGCTTGGCATACCCGGTAAAACTTTGGGGAGCAATAATATATGTATCCCACAAACAGTTCATTCAAAAACAAATTCATCGGTCGCTGTCATTTTCGACAGCAATAGTTGGTCCTTTCCGTTCCATGTTACAGTGATACATTTAGTACCACATTTATCTCCAAGCATTATTCGAAATCCAATTTCTTTTATGTTGATGCATGTTCATCTTTCATTAAATCGTTCAAAGGGATCCATCCTCCCCAGCTAAATCATTGTTCATACCAACATAAACAATCCTTCAACGTTTCATATAAATGCAGGTTTCCAAAACATTCTCCTCGTCTGAGCTGTCCCTCATACTTGCACAAACCAGAAACCAGAGATGAAAAGGGTTTCGTGGACAAAGCAATTGACAATGATTCAAGTAGTAGCGTGATACACGAAGGAACATTTCCTGAGAATTTCAAGAATTCGACGAACTAAGAAACAAAAAGAATCAACTGGTCAATCCTACAAGTCAGCTCAGAATCCTAGAAGTGAATAATTCTTGCTATAGCAACCCACAGTCGAACCACCTACGGAACACAATCCGAATTACACTAAATTTTGCAGAAAATGAAACTGTTCGCTCAATTTACAAACCTTGAGGCTTGAGCACGAACCGGTACTTCTCGTAGAAAAAAAAAATGTGTCATTGTCCAAAATACCAAGAAAAGTGACTCTTGAAAACAATCGCCAGCAAATCAATCAAACTCATAAACGAGTACCAAATAGTAATGACAATTATGAATAGTGAAAGAACGATACAAACCTGATGGATGGGAGGGTACATAGAATTGGTACAAACAGGGCATTCAAGAAGCTCATGAACACTTGCGGGAGGTGCACTCACCCCACCATTGAGATTACTATTGTGAGATGGCTTTGAAGATGAAAACTGGGAGAAGGAATGGGTATTGAGAATCTCATCTTCGCGCACCCCGTCCTGGATTGATATGCATTCAATGCTAGATTCCATTCTTGAAAATCCTCTTTCACGGTCTTCCCTCGAGTTTCAGAATCAATTATTGTTCATACCCGGAAGTGAGGGATAATTTGTCGGATTTCTCCTCCCTTTGATGATATTCTTCAGGAAAGAGTTGAGATTTGCAGGGTATGGAAGATGAACAATGAAAAAGGAGGATACAAGATTCTTAACTGAAGATGCTTCATCCTTTAACCCCCGCTTCAAACTGAAGGATTACACCTAAAGAAAGAAATTTTGGGAATAGAATTTTGAATCTCTACACTTGTAAATATCACTCTACATGTTAATTTTTCTTCGACGGTGAATTAAGCAAGTCAAGTCGACGCAAGAAATTATCCTACAGTGATTCTAGAAATTGATTTTTATACATAAGAGAAAAAATAAATCAATCAAATAATAGCAGTTGAGAATTACGGCGTTATAATTATAAAAGAAATATTTCAATTATATCATGCCACCTATTAAATATTTCAAAAAAAAAAACAACAATTTCTATAAATGTGTAAAAGAAAGTAAAGTTTTTTAATTAAATGTTAAAATAATCCGTGTAACATATAGTTATCAAATAAATATAATTAATATACAAAAATGTATTTAGCAAATTTAATAAGGATGTGTATATATTATAAATTAATATTTCAATGTTGTACTAGTAAAGTAAATCTTACATCTGTGGTAGCGTAACAAACCAGTTAAGTATATTTTCTTATCTCCATAATACTGTGTGGTAGTCATAATATTTTATTGTTTGCTACATTATACTTATCTATTGATTAATCTTATTTCCATAATATTGTCTATTTAGTGACCTCGATCTTACAATTTCGTCAACATTGTAATATAAATTTTGTATTCACAATTTTATATTTTTGGAAAGTATTAGTTTGCAAAGAATAAATTTATATTTCCATTATATTATATCCTTAATGATATTAAATTTTGAGTAATCTTATATGATACAACAAAGTTATTCCAATGTGAATAGGGTTATAACACTTATGTAAATCATTTTTAACATAAAAAATGAATTTTTAAAATAAAAGATAACATGCACACAAAATACGGAGAAAAATGATTTTAGAATTAATTTTCTCTAAATCTCACTTAAACTTAGTCAAGACTCGTTGATTTTAATATCAAATATATTATTGAACCAACTATTTGATAAATAGTATCTCAACCATATGTTTTTAAAACAAAATATAATATCATAATACATTATTATGGTAATTATAAATCATATCTTATGGAATATATATATATATAATAAAAGGTTTGAAAAATAATAAATGCATAAAGTTTAATAATTTGTGTACTAAATATCTATGGTTAATTACTTGGATCAGATGAAATATGGTCACGTGTTAATGCATGCATATTAATAAAATAAACTTCCATTAAGTTTGGTGACATTATAAACTTGATATGATAAACAAAGAAAATTAAATAATAAAATAAAATTTAGTGTCACAATTTTAATCCAACTAAACTATTTTCAATTCTATGTTATTAATTACTACTCTTCACATATGAGCCACTTGTCTGTCGAGGTAAGGTAAAGGATCACGTATCTTTCAGGCATAAAAGGGCCAAAATATCAGGCCCATTGTTTCACTTGTGGGCTTAATATGTCAGTTACATTAATTAGGTTGGTTTTTTTTTTTTACATGCGCTGATATGTTATGTGGGCACCTAAAAAATTATTATTATTTTATGTCTTTTTACTTCTTGTATATTTTAAAAAATAATAATATTTCAATTTCTCTTCACCAAAAAGATAATCTGTAATCAGAAAAATAAAATCCAAATACTGAGATCTCACCCCCCTTAAACATGCGACTTCAGTCCCATTTTATTATTGTTAAGGTGGCGTGTTAATGTTAAAATAAACCATTGTACTACCCAGCAAAAGTCAATCTTTAACACGGTCTGAATAGTGTCTTCCTATACAACAAGTGGAGCAGTCCAACAAAAGTCAAATCTGAACATGCATCAAAGTAGGGTGTCGTGACATTTAATTGATGAAGATTCTCATACCACACTATGCAGTATAAAATAAAATGTATATTCATGGACGATGCTACTTCAATTTCGTCTTCGATCCCCAACCAGAGAGTTAATCCTCGTCATCCGAGGTGAAGCGAATGTGGTTTTTCAGTTTATCCTGATTGGTGTTATGTAGGAAGCTTGTTTTAATATTTGGTTGTACTCGGTAGATTTCGAATGAATGTAATTTGTGGTGATTTCGGATATTTATAGGGGTAGAAACCTCGATTGCGTGCACGCCATCTGGCCAATCATGATTAGGCATGGGTCTGACAGCCTTAGTTTGCACAAGTTACCAAGCCAATCAGAACTGGGTAAGAATCTGACAACACGTTACCTGACCTAATCATTAGCAGGTATGGGTTAAACAGCTTTTCTCCTTAGAGTCCTCGGGTAAATGTTCTCGAGTAGGTCTCCCGAGTAGGCTTCCCGAGTAAGCTTTGAGTAGATCCCCGGGTAGGTTTCCCGAGTAAGCTTTTATATATTGATATCAATAAACATACAACTTTAATATGGATAATTTTTTTTTTTTACTGAAAACAATAAGGTGGTCGGGGGGTGTCCCAATTAAAGAAGAAAAGAAAAGATAAAGCGTTAGTCTTAGTGGGGTACTGGATAAGGTGGGTATACCTGTTGGGTTTTGTTGCGATGATTCCACCGCATTCGACGCCCTTGATTTTGTCAATCCCTATTCCTCTCATGTGCTCCACGTCTCAATTATACATACAAATTAAATTCCCGCACCTTCAAGTATTTCAAAAAGTAATAGAAATTCGCCACGTTAAATAAGAGATCCAAAAAATATCGCGCTCACATTTATTGCCCGCTCTGGGCCGTTGCGAATCCAACGAATCATAATCACGGGAGACCAACGAATATCATGCACCTCGAAACGTAACACGCAAACAAATATGTCTTTTTCAACGAACCAAAGCCAACATGTTCCAGTCCATCCTTAACTAGAATGGATTGAATTTTACACAAAATCTAAAATCTCGACCTGATTTACAGGTAACATGTCAGCCTACAAATGAAGCAATTCTAACAAATTATTACCGTTATTCCAAATTCACAAACAAAGGCAGACAATAAATATTCAACAACTGCGACAGCTCTCTATATATGGCATCCTTTTACCTACTGGTAGACAACAGCTTCACTAAATAGAGGTTTAAACTAACGGCCCGTGATAGACTCCTGAAATTAACTGCAGCCATCTACCGGCTTGACGCGATTCGTTGTGGGTATAATGGTTACTCTGAGTATATTTATAAAGTATATTAGTATATTTCTCATTGCTGTTTTTTATATCATATCAACAACATTTTACTGCTCGTTTCTAAGTCTCAAAAAATATTACTATGTTACAGGGGGATAAAGTTACAACTTGTTAGCCATGTCACTAAGCGGTAAGATATATGTGATAGTAAAATCAATATAAATATATATAACTGTCGTACCAAGATTAGTCTGGTGAATAAGTTTTAACTTTAATAAAAAGTGTGAAATAAAATAATGATAGGATTACATGTAGAATAGTTTTTGCGCACAAAATTCCAAACTTATTAGTTTATTATTTATTTGTATTAAAAAGAAAAGCTACAAAAGATTTTGACGGTCTCAAAATTTGATGCTGATTGAAGCCTAGGGTCCAGAATTTAATCATAGGTGAGACATGGATCCATGTAGTTTGTAATATGGTGATGTAATAGAAACGGCTTTGTGTGCTTTCGCATTAAACTTAATTAAAAGAGGGGGCATACATTCTGTATTATCATGCCAACTTTTCTTTTTGTTTTCTTTTTTGACCCTAAAGATAACTTAAATATGAAGAAACATCAGCTTGTCAATCACATCCACGAGGAGCGAACCCGACCCGGTTGTTCGCCAAATCGAACACGACCCGGAAACTCTGCTGCTGGATATTTCCAATGATGGACAACCCGCTCGTCGTGCCCGCGAAGGCAAAGCAAAACCTACCTTCACTATTCACCGGAATCAGGTAGTTGGATGCCGGAAGCGACACTTCGGCGCCGGATAAGTGCAACACCACCGTCGGCACCTTCACCACGGTCTTCCCTGAAAGATCGAAACACGTGTCAAACAAAGAGAAGTCTGGGGCACGCTTCAGGTTTGAAGCCCCGACTCGGAATGCGTCTCTCAGAGCCTCGTAGGCGGGTTGAGTTAACCGGGTGACGGATGTGCCGGAATCCAGTATCACTCCACCGTCTCCACTCGAGTCCAGACTGAAGGCCGACGCTGTAATGCCAGGGACGCGAGTCCCCCCAACTGAAATTCCGTTCAAACCCACGTAGTAGAACGTGTCAAGCTTTGGGTTTGCCAACAACGGGGTAAAAACGGCGTTTCGGGACACTGCCGACTCGCCGAACATGATCGAAGACGGTTTGGAGGAAGCTGATCGGTCCACCAAACAGTAGGAAAACTTGCCACCAAACTGGCGACCGCTTTGGGAAGGAAACGACAATTTCCCGCGGCCGAGGCCTAACAAACCAGCGGCGCCAACGAACAGGCCTTCATTGTCATGTCCACAGCCAAGAGCAACTTTATCGACCCTCCTCCCCCGAAACGTAAGCGTTTCGGTCGAGAATTCTCCTACAGTAAAGGAACCGTCTCCGTACGAAACTTCGTATAGGCATTTCTTCCGGTCGCTGGTGCAACCCGGAGAATCGAGCAGCCGGCAGAGGGGAGACCCACAAGGGACACCTGAAAATGAGCTCGACTTTCTGGGGTCGAAAACAGGGTCCGACTGTGAGTAGCATTTCCTACACGGGGAGCACTGGATCCAAACGATGTCACTTCCAGTATCGAGAACCATGAAGGTATACTTGGGCGGAGTACCTACCCCAATCCGTGTAAAGTACTCGCCACTTCCTTGTGCGAGCCCGGAAATCACCGTACTGCTGAAATCTGACGCAACCTGCTTTTTGCCATATGAATTATGAGCTACCATGGAGAGTGCTTTGACCCTGACAGCATCACGTTTCAGACGAAGCTCGAAAAGGGATTCCGGAGTAGAATTGAAATTAGCTGGGGACACGTTGTCTACGTGGTGTAAATCAAGTGCAAAACCAGTATCCTCAGAATGGACTTGGGGGGTGGGCCATGAGATTGTTCTGGGCTTGGGAAGGGAGGTGATGACGAGGGTCTGATATTGAAGAGCAGAGGAGAAGGATACGACAAGTAGGAGGAGAAGAGCAGAAAGGAAAACGGAGATGGGTTTGGGGTCCATTTTCACAGAAAAGACTGGCGATATGGGAAGAAGAGCATTGGGAGTATAAATAACTGGGAGCACTGTTTCGCTTTGGAGGTTTGTCTGTAGGTTTCACATAGGAAAGTGACCCAACTATGGTTTCATTATCATCTACTATATTTATTTTACTCACTCAGTTTCCAACAATTCATTGCATCTAATTCGATGAATTTATAATATCTACTTAACTGTACGAGATTGAATTGTCATATTTTTCATTTCATGTAAAATAAGCATCCATTAATGCTGATATGCGTTTTACCGTCCACTAATATCTGTTATTTCGTGTTGGAGAAGGCCATAGGCATCCACTAATGTTAAAGTGGGTGTTACCATCCACTACCCCATCATAGATCATTTCACAATGATTATGACTATCATGAAACGTGGTACGGGTCATGTAGCTATTAAATCTAAGACAAATTAAACAAAACGCTATTACATGTTTACTTTATATTAAAAACGTAGTTTGCTTGGACATTAATTCAATAACTCCACGCGATAGGCCGATTAAAGTGTGAAGGTCCGGCTGGCTCGTGGATGGATCCAGATAGTCGAAGATCGGCAAACAACAAACTTTGTGGATCGTCACCTGCATCACGAGGGGGTGGTTCATCTTATAAATTCGACTTTCAAAATCGGCAATTGTAGCGAATCTCTGTGAAAACAAGAGAACCTAAAAAATGAAGTAAATATGAACGTACGTTAGATATTGAGATGCACATATATTTAAGGAGTGATATAGCGGGCTTCCTTATATGTCATGGGCTAAGTCCTAATTCATAAATAATCCATTAAAACTAAAATGGGCTCATAACCCATCAAGTTCAAGTGATTTCTATGGACTGTACCAATATTTTGAATTAATTCTTAAACTATGTGATCGACTAAGTTATTTCTTCTGAACATTTTAAAGTGCATGGTATATAATTGGAAGAGGTAGGTATAAAACGATACAAGGAAAAGTGTGATGAGTTAAATGTGCATAATATATGATTCAAGGATTCTACTTGAGGTATCCATAAGTACCAAGATGACAATTCAAAGATTCAAGAACAATTCGGTTACAAAATGTAACCGTAGTCGAAATAGAACC
The DNA here is from genome assembly GCA_001598015.1 of Dorcoceras hygrometricum. NCBI lineage: Eukaryota > Viridiplantae > Streptophyta > Magnoliopsida > Lamiales > Gesneriaceae > Dorcoceras > Dorcoceras hygrometricum. The sequence goes on from KV014852.1 coordinate 279,944, forward strand.
ATTCAAGAAATTTTGCTCAAAAGTCGCTTCAAGATCTTGTCAATGAATGAACTGACTCCGCCTCCATGACCAGGAAAACTTCATAAATGACTGACATAAAACAAAAGACAACAACAGTACCATAGGACAAGATGGCATAAATTTCATTCGCTCTTAACCGCAAATGGCTTCCGATTCTTTTGTTTTTTGATCTCTACATTTCATACAAGAAATGAACACAGCTCGTTCTGATTCTAGGTTTGTAAATGGCACCGTGATTGATTGGCTTTACCCTTTCTATCAATCAAATTCCACGGGCATTAGAAATGCTTCAATTCAATCGCTTGAAATTCCTTACTGAACAAACACAAAAGTTGGCGCGAGATAAATAAGAGGATGGAGAAGTCGACTGAGTACATATTGTGCATTTCCAACATAAAGATCAAGTTTTCCTGGTCCATTCCCCACTTTTACCACCACTCTTGTGTTCAAGGCGTACATCTGTAAGGAGAATATCCTTTGAAGCAGCTTTGCACATATCATACACAGTGAGACCGGCAACAGTTACTGCTGTCAGCGCTTCCATCTCCACACCAGTTCTTCCGGTTGAAGTGGCTTCACCTCGTATCTCAACGCTGAGGTCACGAGGATTTAATATCAAATCCACGCAAACATTTGTCAAACTAATGTTGTGGCACAATGGAATAAGATTGCTAGTCTGCTTCGCCCCACAGACACCCGCAATTTTGGCGACACCGAGGACATCTCCTTTTCCCATCTGGTTGGAAGAAACCAAATCAAACACCCTCTGGCCTAAAATGACTTTGCAACTCGCAACAGCCACTCTCTCGGTAATCTCTTTGGAAGAGATATCTACCATTTGGGCTGCACCTTTACTATCGACATGAGACAGACCAGAGAAAGGTTCGTTTTGTGTCAGACTGTTGCTTGCAAACTGTGATTCTTGTGACAGGACTTGATTGTTGGAAGAACGAGAGGCGGGAGGTTCACCAAACACAGATTCCATTTCCTAAGACGAAAATATGCATTATGATTAATTCAAAATGAGTAAGACACAGAGTTCCAAATTTAATGCCAATGACTTAGAAGGGTGGTGGGAACATATAAAGAACCGCAAAATATTTAGGCTTTGACGTGAAGCAAACACGTTTAACAGATGAAAAGCAACCTGATTGAGCTCCGCGATAGCTCTAGAAAGATCATGGCTCGGGTCGCTGGTAAAGAACCTAGTAGATCTCGGCAGAGGGTTAAGTTTCGATGCAACTAGGCGCAGAAACATCACTGGCTGAACTTGTTTTTCGCGGGTACAAGTGAAATACGAAAGCACGGTAAATATTCAGCCTACTTCTCTCATTGCGGCATTTTTACAAACAGTTGACAAACATCGCCAATCTAGCAAAATCTTGATTGAACTGGGACTCTGGGAGGTAGCAATATCAAATCCAATTTCGATTAATGTAGCGGTAACGGACAATGAACTGATCTTTGCTTGCAATTGTGAAATCAACAATTTATGGTGCAGGAAAATTGAACAGAACAGGAAAAATAGAAGCTCAATGAATATTCGAAAAGATTTAATTAACCGCAGCGAAATCCTTCAAATTGCGAGAATTTCATGGTATGTGATTATTAAATAACATAATATCTTTGAAAACATAAACCTTTTACACCTTATTCAATGTTTTTATTTACTCTTTTAAATTATATTATTAATGATAGTACATACATTATTGTTTTAATTTTAAAATAAAAAACAACAATTTTTACATTTAGTAAATTTCTATGTATTTTCTCTCTTAGAAAAATAATCTGCGCTTTTCTAGAAATTGTTTTTCTTCTACTTTCAGAATAAACTTTTTCTATTTTTTTATTTGGATATATATACAGTAATGTCGAGGGGTTTTATATCTATTTGTTCGGCAGATAATTAACTTGAATTACTTCTTTACTTTTAATTTATTCTAGTTATGAACTTTAATTTCCTAAATTCCGTTTTTATGCATTTATCATTTATGCCAGTACTTAATTTTTAATAGTATGAAAAATGATTTACATTAGAGCCATATCTACCATGTCTACGGATGAATAAACTAATATATAATATTCTTAAATTAAGACCTTTCATATAAATAAGATTGGCTTTAAAATATATAGATGATTATATAAAATTAGTCCAAGATTTTTATTATGGATTAAAAAGTGGAAATTAAATAATAAATTTAGAAATGTATCTTAATAAGTCATTAACCTTTTTAGTTATACGGTTTTCATTTTCTGGTCATTGTTGTCATTTATCAATCATCTTTCGTAATAATGCTTACGAAACTTTAAATAAACCATCGCATTAGAACTACGTCAGCCACATGAAAAAAATATTAATATTTAAACTGAAAAAAACAAACAAACCAATATACAAATATAAAAGGGCAACATTGTAATTGGGTTGTCAGAAATCGGATAGTGGTCTTGCTCGATTCATGTAGCAATGTCCTAGCTCTGGGCCTTTTAAGTTTTACTAAATAGCTGCCTGCTTGGAGCCCACTAGGCCCGCTAACCCCGAAACCTAATGATGCCTCTAAGTGAAACAATATCACATTTATCAAGTGGTTCCAATGTTCAAGATTTGGGACCTTTTTCATTTTCATTTTTTAATTCCTATATATTTTCTAGATTATATGAAGTGTTGACAAGTTTTTTTTCCTTTGAAATATTATTATTGCATCTATAATTCATTAGTTTTTAATTCATTTTCTCATCACTTCCCAAAACTATTATATCACTATATGTCAATGCAGCACAAGACATTTTTTCTTGAATTTCAAACATCCCACGAATGCTTAAAATAATTTCACAGATATTATAAATACCTGATAGAGAGAATAGTGTTTAGTAATAACTTCTCTTTTAATAATTGTAAAGGTTATTGAAATTAGCAATATAAAAACTAAACAAAAGTCATCAAATGTTTAAAACCAATATATCTTCCTAAATACAATGATAAAAATAATGATGAGGGTCACTTTTATTCAATTATTATTATTATTATTAAACAAGATTATACTAATTTCAAACAGCATTATAATTGATGGTATGCTTAATGCTTCATGGTAGTCACGTCGGTGCTTACTATATGTAAATATTTTCCTCGTGTTAAAATTTCCAACCAAACCATATGCTTATCACCATATTTCATGGTGAGTGGCTCATGCTCATCCCTTTTAGATTCTTCACTCGACAGTAAAAATAATAGTTTCCAATAATAATATGGGTGGCCTCCAATCATGTTTCTCTCAGAGCACATTCCCCATTACATGTGTACCATGGTTAGGCTTAACTACTCTTTGGTGGGTCCCTACACCAAACACAAATATGGACCCATTAATAAAATATTCGAAAGTAAGGCGGGTCAGACAGATTAACATTGAGAAAATTGAATTTATAAACCATTTAAAAATTATTACATGTACCAAATAAAAAAATATATAAGAAAATGAGACCAACGAAACTTATTTATTATATAAAGCAGGCGGGCAGGGGATAAGGAGTATGGGCAAAAAGGAAGCTAAAACCAAAATAGCAACAACTCAGTTTGGCTCACATCTTTTCAGCCTTTCTTCTACCATTCGTTGTATTTAATGTGAAAAAGAAAAAAAATATTTTTACAAGATTCAAATAATAGAACGTGACATTTAAACATATTACCTTTTGAAATGCCAAGTTGAAACAAATAAATAGATAAGAAACCATAATCAACTAAGGACATTTAATTCCCACGCGTGGCCCACTTCCTAAATAGTTGCACCCACATACCACACGTTTTCAAAAGATGATCACATTATTTTCTTACAAAGACCTTACCATGCTCGTTCACAGGTATTCGTCATTTATATATGAAGAGTCAAGATTATTAACGTGATGTAGAAGACATGGAAAACTAGGAAATGTAAAATAGCTAGGAAAGCCAAAAATTTTGAACTAATAATAAATGTACATCATTAAACTCGACGGATTCCACTAAATTTAGGACATAATATGAATAGTATATACAATACAGAAATTAGCCGAAGGTAAAATATAGTCTAACGCTAATATATTCTGCTCTATATTTTGCAAAAGTTCTTCCATTATGATTCACTGCACATTATGCCATGTGCGTTTACAAAACCACCATACTATATTACCAACAGACTACAGACCGCTGTGAGGAGCATAAAACGCTTGGAACAGCTTCTCCTTCGTCAGCGCGTCTGATCCCTGTGATTTTACGACGAATGTGTGAAAAACTTTTTCACTACCTGTAGCCATTTTGGCCTCTAAGATGGTTGCCTCTGCATTCTTGATAGCATGGACGATTCTTGACATAGGGTGAGTGCTCAATGGACTACTCACCTTCACGGTGACTTGTTCACAGTTATTTTGAATCTCAATGCTTGGAATCGATCCTTCCATGTTTGGCTTAACATCTGTGGACACCGCTGCTTGCCTAGACATGTTTCCAAGTTCGTCCCTTTGAGATTCCATGTGCTTTAGCCTCATTTGAAGTTCGGTTATGTAAGATATTGCATCTCCTAGGAGGGAAGCTTTGTCCATCTTGGAAATATTTGGCACAACTGCTCGAAGCGCATAGAAACGTTGATTCAGCTTTTCTCTACGCTGCCTCTCTGCCTCTACATGATTGAGGGCCTCGACTCTGCCATCGGCAGGTTTCCGACCACGTTTTCTGGGCCTCTTCTCTGTCTGCAGCCTTGTTTGATCTTCTTGAAATGATGCTTCGACATCTGAATGCTCAGACTCAACGCTGCGTGAAAGTGGAGTTGAGGTGGCACCAGTAAATTCAAACTGCATTTTTGTAAGCTTTTGATTCATAAAGCTGTTCAGCTGAAACTCTTGCTTAGTCCCATTGATCGGCTTGGGAAGATACTTTGCAGAGGTATGAGGACTGTAAATCTCTACAGGGTTCCCCGGCTTCACATCTCTGTACCGCACCAATGTCGCGACATGAATACCATTTCGAGTGTTCGTTAATGGCAGCCTGTTCCCATTCAGATCCAACTCCAAATTCCTGTCTTCCACTTTCTTAAACACGGTTTTTTCCCTAAACTGCGCACGAGCAGAATACAAGTCCTGTCCAAAAATCTTGGGAATGCCCTCTTTTTGGTTGCGAACTTCCAAACTGGAAATTGGATCGTCCAAATCTTTTTTGTCAATCACTGCCGCAACAGTTTCAACCCACTTGACCCGAGATAAAGATGAAAAGGATGACCTAATCACCTTCAAGAGCTCCAAACTTTCTGGGATGCATCTGACAGAGCCTAATTCAACGACCCCAACATCAGTAGGGATTAAAACAATTGTTTGCATGCCAGCCAACTTTGCGAGAAATGACCTAACACAATAATCGGCCGATGACTTCAACACATCCGACACCCATATGTGCTTCCCCGATTCATAACACCTGCCAGGAGCTCCTCCTCCCCTGGGGAAGGAAAAGTACATGGATGCCAGAAAAAACATCTCGGTATCAGTAACCTTATCCAGTCCAAATGCATAACTATCCTCATCGGTTCCCCCAAAAGAAGTGTGCAGCTTCTGGAGAACCCTCTTCCTCATTCTTTGTTTAGACTCATCCTCAAGTCCCATGTTTAAAATTTGACCAACTCTAGCTACCTCATCATCTCCAGGCTCACGACAACACCCATCCCCCCATCCCAACACCAAGTTACCCGATTCCAATCGGGACAATTGCCAAAAAATAGCATAATTCCAACAAAAACTTGCACAACTTGTGCCCTCCACAAGATCTGAGAGCTTGCTCTGCAGATTCTCATCAATCTCCATAGCCATCAATGAGCATTCGTCTGAAACAGAGCCTGAGGTCAAGTAATCAAAAGCCTTGCTCCCCAAAACCGCTACAGCCATGGCCTTATCCTCAACATTCCACGGGACCGTACCCATACTAAAATCTAATTTCATCCCAATTGCAGCCAAAACAATAGAGAACAAATAAATCTTACTTTACCGACGAATTTCAATCTCGATATTTCTTTGGAACCAAACACGGCAGAACCCCATCACAGCCTTTCGACAAAATTCAATCTTTTCGGAGTTCTTACTTTCAGATCTCAAAGGTTTACATCTAAACGGACATGCATGCCAAAAAGACAATAAAGGAAAATAACACCCATACAATCATAACCAACAAGTGAAAGCACAAAAAAAGATACAAAACAATGAACAAAATTGAAAGCGATTACTCACCAGTAATCAAAGTCTTAACACAGTCACTTCTCTCAAACCAAAACTTAATCCAACGAACAAAGATCCGAGAATTAGGAAGTGATGGATTCGGCTATCTTCTGCCTCATTCGTTTTGCTGGGTTTGTGTTGGCAGTTAGGCAGGAAGGGGCACTTTGTTCATATAAATTTTCTTTGCTGCTGCATGTGTATGAAATGAAGCTTTTTGTGTGGCGGTGAAATACACAGGAAGAGGAATAACCATGGTTTGGTTAAGTGGGGAGAGGCAAATTCCTGCGGCGGTAGGCAAACATTTTCCCTTGATGAATTATATAGTTTAGCAAAGTTCAATTTTTTTCTTCAAGAATATACCTACATTTTTGTTATTACACATTTGATAATTCTAAATACTTGTCTCTGTTAGAAGGTTCACGTATATGTTTTGTGATGTCAACCAGAAATAGTAAAAGCGTATAATTATAGTCCTTTCTCGGAATAAGTTTCACGTGGGGAGTTGCATCACATTTTATGGGTTCATTTCAACTTCACTGTGGATATTTATAATTTTCTTACAGATCTTATCTGTTATCTTAATTAATTATTCCATTTTGACAGCTATGAATCATTGGTTTTGGGGTGCAAAGAAAGAAGAAAGCATCTAATTGTCTCTCTCACCACCATTTTAAAATAACATACTATTTTTTTCTTGTTGCTTGGATTTCAATCCAATGTGAAACTTATGGGGACTCGGTTGTCCAACTGGTAATTAGTGAGTTTCTGAACTTGGATCATTTCCAGTTAAAGTGTGAACCACCATAAATAACGTGACGACCGTACGTAAATCATCTCTAATTAATTGATTATAAATAGCCTGAATTGGGATTAAAAGTTTAAAAAAATAACCATATTTGTGTGAATTAATATATACAAAAACTATATAATAATTAAAATTAACTTCTATGCTGCCCTTCATTTTAAAAAGTGAGGGCATCTGACAAACCCCATATAACAAGTCTTACTTTCTTTATTTATTCGTAGTACAATTATGTTTTTCCCCCTAAAACCGTAAGACGACGGTATTAAGGAAATTAATAAGAAGAGATGAAAAACCTGTAGCACAATCAAGGTATCAGCACGTGCGACGACACGCGGGTTGTGTGAGACACGTGTAGCTAAGAGTTGATCAAAGTCACACGTTTCATATTAATCAGCTGGGTTCACGCACGTGACTGGAGTGAAGAGTCACGTGAAGTGCACCACCCATGGTTTTGTTACTAAACAATAAAACTAGCTTTAATAGCTGTAACGTGTTCGGCGTGTGCCTTGGTACCAACGCCTCACACAACAACTGTGATAAAATATATTTACAGTTCTGTCTCATGTAAACTATTCAAATTCATTTGTTAAGATTATAATTTATACTGTTTGATTTTATATAAATAAAATGGCATAGTTTCCATATGTTGTGCTAAATACTGGGAACTGTAAGTGTGGAGTAATTGGATAGGGTTTAAGTCATAAGTGACCCTTCAACTAACAAACCCTATCCAGCTAGGAGTAAAAAAGCTATCATTAGGTTCCTCCAATTTAATATGTGTTGATTATGACTTTTTTAATTTCGGGTTTTATTATGTAAAATTGGTAGGTCATGGCTTTGTATCATAAAATCTCTGTTTTAACCTAATAAGAACACATCTCAAGTACACAACGGGTGTTTCTAGAGGTGGGTTGACCGGGCTCCGGTCCCGTTCTTATTGGTATAATATATATATATATATATATATGATTGAGTTTTTGTTTATCCTAAGTTCTTAACCCACTAGTTGAGTCCAACTCTTATAGATATACTATATATATATATATATATGTATATGTATATATATAATCTTGAATTTTCGTTAATCCTAGTTCATCAACTCAATTATTTATCCAGCCTTTCAAAATAAAAAATCCTAGTTTCGAGCCTCGAAGTGCATGAATTTACTTTTGGATTTATAGATATTTGCATATTGTTATAATATACTTTTATTTGTCCCGCTTCGGCCCAGAGATGGAGACCTCTTGGTCTCGTCTCAGTCTGAGACCGCATGTGAAATATTATAAGATTAAATACTATGGCGTATTGTGATTTTTATATTTGGAGGGATATTAGACTTCTAAAAATTTAATATGAAACAAGAAGATTAGTACAAGTCGATTCGTGTAAAGAGTTGGAATTAATCAAAATTTGCCTTCATTCAACAGTTCTGTAAATAATGCAGAAATGTAACAGCAGCAGTCTCTGTTGCAATCCCTATCGTTCACTCATTGATTGAGTTGCATTTTCCTCGAGGGCTTATCCATTCTGTTTCATTAGGTAAAATGTCATTTCTTTTATTAATGTCAATTTCAATTTACATTTATTTTTTCATTTTAGAGAAAATCATCCATCCTGTTTTTATCTTATTTTTCCATTTTAAAATATAAAAATGTTTCCATTTTTACATGCATACAACACGTGTATCAACAACTACCACACTAGTGGTGGCTGGGTGGGTGGTAGAAAGTAAAAATAATGTATATGTGCATACATGAATTTATACATTTAATTTGAAAGAGACAAAATTTAGAAAATGCTCGAATAATACATAGCATTTAACTTGGGCTTCAAAATTGCCGTCTACGAGCTAACCCCTTTAAAATATGTTCACGAATTTTGTATGGACTTCGGCTCAAAAGTATACTTAAAAGTTATTATCCCAACCGAACCTGTGATAAAATAATAATAGTTCCTTTTTAAAAAATTTTAAAAATATTTATTAGAACCAAGTCTGGATGCAATCTTAATCGCCGTGAACTGAATAAGAAGTTATTAACAAATACGAATGTTGTGACATTATTTGTTGGATAAGTAGTACTAGGACTGGACAGACGAGTGAAGGAGAGGACAACAGGTCAGTCACCATCGATCACACATAGAAAATCATATGTTCTTTGCATCCCACTTTGTAATTAAGCATAGAGAAAGTTCCAAGTGATAATAACCCAGTAATTAGATATAAGGGCCCAAAAAGGCAAAAGCTCCTTTTGTTGTGTTCCAATCAATATGGGCCTTGCGAACTTCGTTACGTGGAAGGTATTTGTTTGGATAAAATTGTGGAAACAAGACCAGGAAATCAAAGTGGTGGCCCTGTACTTAGGGACAGTCATCCCCAAATTAGAAAGAAACCAATGATAACTAAGAAAAGGTGAAGAAACAAATATGGGATGAAATAGAACATTTCTCGAATCAGATGCTAATATTAGCTTATCGATCTAATTATATGTTGTATAAGACTATCTTTATTAATTCCACGAAGTCCTAAACTAAATATCGGCGATACTTTGGGCATTATGTTAAGGTAGGTACACAAATATTTCACAATTGATATATAATAATCATATTTTATTTTAAAAAGGTGTGTAGTATGGTAGCTAGGTAGGTAGGCTAATAACTATGAAGTGAGAATCAACTTAATTGCTCTTCTAAAAACAAAAAAAACCACTTAATTGCAATGATTATTCTATACTTGGCGATGGGAGCAAGCATTAATTTACATTAGCTAAATGGTCAAGTTTACATGATTATATATCAAATCAAGGAGTTGACAAACGAGAATACAATTTAAGCAAATCACAAAGACCAAGCATCATCCACTTTGTCAATATCTGGTAGGTTGAAATAGTAATGATAAATTTTATTTAGGAAAAAAAATTAGACAAACAAGATACTGTTGTTTAGTGTTTAAATTAAAATAATAAAGTCATCTCCAACCCATTACGCTATCTTAGCGTAACACTAACTTCAAAATGGCGTAATTTCTATACTAAATATAAAATTCATCTCCAACACATTAACTTCAAATTCAACACTAAAAGGAATATTCCCAAAATATTCTACGATATTTTATTTATCACGAATAATATTTATTTCACAAAATAAACCAAAACATATTAAATAGAAAAATTTTATATATTTTTTCATTTGTTATTGAATTATTAACCGTAGTTATTCATTTATACAAGTAATAATATGTACTTATAAAAATTCTATAAAAAATTTCAAAATTTAACTTTATTATTTTAAATAGTGAAACATATTAAATACAATTGTAAAACTAAAAAAATATATATCTATAAGTGGTATAGCGTCTGTGTCAATCTCTCTCTATATATTTTTCTAAATACAGACGATGCTAATCATTCTCTAGTGATACTAAGCGAACCTGTGGTTGCAAAAAGAGAGAGATAATTTTTTTTTATTTTTTAAAAAAAACATCAATTTGATTCAAAAACGACAACTCCATAGTGAACTCGACTACTTCGGAGTTCCAATACTTTCAATTATTAAAGATAACATATATGATCAATCATATCCGTTATCTATATAATGTAATATAATGTAGGTGACAAGTGATATAAACTAGACATGGTTCCCACTCAGCAGAATGCCATTAATGAATAGAAAGAGCACGTAGCGTGACACATATGTCTGCGGTCTTTTGCAAGTAAACATCGTCTTTAATGGCTAAAGCCTCGCGACTTCTAATTCACTGTACCTGTCTTGCTGGCGCTTTCTTCCTCCTTCTGGGGTTCTCTCCTAGTTGTGGATCAAAATTTTGGGTGGACTCCACTCTTCTGTAACACTAATCTTTTGAGAAATGGGTAGGTAAACAATAAGAAATTAACAACGTCAAAATGATATCATGTAACATATTCTGCCCTAAGCTGGTTCTCACTTACTTCTATTGATTTGGGTAACATTTCATAAATGTTAAAACTTAAAAATCTATTGGTCAGAACTTTGATATGCATGTTGAGCTTGACGGAGTTAGATTTGCAATGTCCATGCACTCAAGTCTTGGCCTCGATTCTTTGACTTGTCTTTAATAAAATAACTGCGTATTAAAAACTCAAAAAAAGTGAAAAAAGAATCAAATGGACACTGCTCATTCTCTTTGCATTAAGCTTCGTCATAGATGTCAAAATGGATCAGCTCGACTCATGAAAGTCCTTAATATTGACAAATTTTTCTATCCATCCGGTTTTGCTATCTAATTAATATAGGTGGATCGAGTTATTAGTTTCCTAACATAAAAAAACGAAGGTAAGGACCGAAATATCACGCTAGCCTGGCTTTGGGGCTTGTCATGATCCCTTCCAAAAAGTTTGGCAATATAAATTTGATATTCCGCCTAAATATCAATGTAACGAGAACATTTATTTATATCAAGTTAAGACCAAATAATAATAACAATAATTAAGGTTGTTATATGTATTGATTATCTAACCAATACATCACATGCAAATTAATTATCTGGAGCAGTCCAATGAAATGTATTAGCGCGATGGTATCTATTTTTCCAAGTGTTCCTGTTGGAGGACAATAAAATAAAGTATGAGACATATATATTGTCAAAGCCCACGTCGACAAAAGGCTGGTCCCCACTGTAATCTGTCCCTTGTTAAGATCCTCATGTGTTAAATTAACACACACACACTCCCACAAGCAAAGCAACAAGCATGGAAACGCAGGGTACTCTACTTGGAGACTTAGTTCTCACACCCAAGCTTTCGTTGCTCGATGTAACACCCCCCACCCCCCACTCGCCTCAGCGCTCAGGTAAACAAATTATCAACTAGCTGACTCCCTGAATAAATTCTAATCTAATCTCCTAAACGTGAATTCAGGTACGGCGACTCCGCCGCTGCAGACGACGGTGTCGGTGCCGTTTAGTGGGAGGAGGAGCCCGGGAAGCCCCGGCAATGCACAGCTGTCATTGCTCTATCTGAACCCGCCGCCAAGTTCTTGGAGCTTCCGCCCTGCCGAATGCCGTTGATCAAGACTTCCTCCCCAACCACGGTACTCGATGGCCCTTACAATCTCAGCCGCCCCAAGTTCTCTTCGTTCAGATTCCTCAGGGAGAACCACGAATCCTTCGACAGTTACAGTAGCGCCAGTCCGGATAGTGCCGTGGATGATATGTTGATTGGCAAGAAGAGCAGCGGGAGGCGAAGAGCCGCCTCAGGGTTATCTGTGAAATGGAGGGGAGGCCAGAAGGAACTTGGTGGGGACGTTATAGGCTTCTCGACTTCCTCCATCGCCAGCTGTGAGAGTGATACTGAGAGCTGCAAGAAGGTGAATATGGATCCCGGGAAGCTAAGAAGAATTGGCAGCATCTCCACCTTCTCCGGTGCTAGGCAAACCACTCGCACTCAACTCTGGGTAAGTTTTTTTTCACTTTTTTCTTTTTTACACATAATTTCTTTCACATCTTATTATTCTAAAATTCAAAATCTTTTAGTGGAGTATGACCTCACGAACATGTTGCAATGAAATAAAGTTGAGAAAGCATTTCGACATGACAAAAGAAAGTCGGAATATTACATTGTGGCGGCCATGATCATCGGTAAACCATAGACTTTTCCCGCACCCAAAAAAAAAAATTAAGCAATAAATTATTGCAAGAGAGTAGGTAAAAATTGATTAAGGGGGGGTCAACGTGCAAGAAAATAGATGTTGAGTGGGGATAGCTTTCCGCTTTGTGGCCCGCGTGAAAAGTGACACCTAAATTTAAGGAATTAACTTGGTGGAAAATAACTATTGTTTGCCCCTTTCATGATTACACTCCAAGAATGTTATATCCAAAGCTGGACTTTTACTTCGTGTCTTAATTTCAGGCTGCTATATATGAAGGTATAAAGCAAGTTCTACCTTGGAAGAGTGCCAAGAAATCCCTGAAGTAACATTCACTCTGTAGCACACTAGTATTGCTATAGTATTTGAACATCTCATCTGTTGTCTACAATGTAAAGCTTTACAATTAGCTTTTTATCATCGCATTTGTAACAGTGTATTCCACATATATATATTCATATAATAAAGCCTATTTGTGCTAAAAGTCTTTGAGACACTGCAAAAATAAAGAACAAGTTATAAGTCGAGGGAAACCAAGTTTCTTGGTCAAATTGTGAGATGATTGGAATTTGAAATGGCAACAACTGCAGCCAATGACAGTAAAAAGATTATAGAAAAGCAAAAGGGAATAACAAATGAAGATTGATACAAATGCTAAAATGCAAATCAACCTTTTACAGACTCCTTTTGAAATACATGCGACGATCATAAGATGTCAAAATATTTATTCTGGTTCCGATCAAAACGGAAAAAGTAAGAAAGCCACTGCGAATGATGACCTTATATCGTCTCAAATTCTCAACCCTATTTCTTGCCGGTCATACCGGCGACTACCTGCAAAAAGAAAGATCAAACTCATTTCGGGGATAGATTTATATAAGCATGAAATAAATGATAAAACTCTTCAGTGGTGGAAATCACTCCCAGAAACGACGACGAAATTATTGAAGCAGAACAAGACAAAAAGTGACACATCGTCAAGAAACATGTCCACATGCACCATCGAATAATTTGGCCCAGTACTCAAATGCAGGAAAATTGAAGAGAACACCAGCAAGTAAAATCAACAATTAATTTCATTTTCCTGCAAAGGCTTGTCATGCATATAATATAGGTCTTAAATGAGATGTCAAAATAATTAAATGCAAGTGAGGATGCCTCTGATAGTAAAACAGGCACAAATGTTGACATCAAACTATTCCCCGCTCTTTACACCAGCCAGAATGTCAATGACCTAGTACATGCTGTGCCTCCAATATTTAGAGTTGTATCAGAAAATAAAGCAAAGTTGGTCTCCCAACAATTTTAGCAACATGACCTCGACAACAACACCACTCCATATCCATTTTTCAGAAACAGATAATATATTTTCAAGGTTCTAAGTCCGAGTCAATATGGCAAGCCATCACAAGCTCATGCCCAGTACAACAAGAGAAAATAACATTAAACTGGATATAGCATTCGTGGATCATTTTTTACTTAATTATGTGTCCTTGAACACCATCAACCAACCCAACAAATCCAAAATCTAAATTACCTTGAGAAGGTGGGATCTCGAATTAAAATTCTACACCAATTCATAATTAACTGGAGAATCCAGAGTAATTGGATAAGAAGTGACACCTATTCCGAAGCCAAGGATAACATATAAAGATAGATCATACCACATGTGGATTTTGTGAATTCCTAAAACTTGTACGGGCAAGCATCTATGTACGAAAATTCGATATGGCAAATAAAGTGGTCGCACTATATCATAAATGATTAGTATTGATGTGTCTGCAACAGCTTGAATTGTGCACAGCGTTGGTAGGAAAATGAGAAGATCTCACAAAAACAAGAAAACAATATTGTGTTTGGGGGGGATATTACAGTAGCATATGGTCAACCATGGTCGAATATGTTACCGTGATTGTCAAATAACAAACTGATAGAAGAATTCAAGCTAGGAAAGAAAAGCATACTAGTACCACAAACCAGGACATATATGTGCTGACTCCCTTGCAAAGGTAAACATATCTCATGAAAATGTGATCAAATTTCAATTCATCAGGAGGTGATGACATCCTTCTCCTTCTCCTTCCATGTTGGAAACATAAGCTAATTAGAAGGCACATCGAATACGATGATATTCTACCAACATCACTGGTGAATGTGATCGTCCTAAAAACAGGATGTACTCTACCAAAAAAAAAAGAGCAAGAGAGGATCTGCGTCTAGCAAGATATCAAAAAAACAGAGCAAGAGAGGATCTGCGTCTAGCAAGATATCAAAAAAACAGAGCAAGAGAGGATCTGCGTCTAGCAAGATATCAAAAAAACAGAGCAAGAGAGGATCTGCGTCTAGCAAGATATCAAAAAAACAGAGCAAGAGAGGATCTGCGTCTAGCAAGATAAATAGAAAAGGCTACGCAAGTCAGAACGTCCCAGAGAAACAACAGGCCAGAAGCAATTCACTTACATCACTTAAAGCAGGTTGAGGTACTTGCTTTGATGTTTCCAGTGAATCCAAGATAGGCCTTACAACAGCCGGTAGGAACAGTCCTGCAGCCATCCAAATTAAAGCACCAAGATGATTGATCACAGATCTTCACATGGTAAAAGTATATGACGGTTTGAATCAATCACAAGTTCAGCAGAATGCTTCAATCCACTGTGATTTAAAAATTAAACCTCAAGTACGTCCTTTACCATTTATAGCACTTCTATTGAGAGGCTGTATATTCAAAGAATCATATAAACAGAGAAGGACAACAGTGATCGTATCGCTCATCCTCACACAGATTTGTAGAGTAGCACACCACTCAGAGTAGATCAGGAAAATCACCATGAATCCATTCTCACCTGTATTGTCATCAATAACAAAAAATATACGCCACCTAGTTGAATCATCTAGGGCTGCCACAAATGAAATTCGCTCCAGTTCGCGGTCAAGAGATTAGGGTCGCTCCTCAAAATTATTTCGTACTTTCCCCTTTTCAGCAAATTCACAGGAAATAGAAATTATCCGGAAAAAGGAACGGGAAAGACTAGGTTCACCATAATACAAATGATTTTTCCCAGAAAGTCCAACCTTTAATCCCAACTTAAATTATCTGTACATCTTATTCAAAAACCACTCATAAGACCAACAAATGAAGAAAAAAGGATAAAAAGTGTGAATAAAAAAATGCCCATACATTACAGCAAATCAAATTGAAACAAGAAGTACATTTAGAGAAATCTACGAGTAGATACACGTTAATTTATACCCAAAACAGTTTAAGTACTCACCAACGCCGGCGATGAGGCAAGACGCCGCAACAACAGGCTCTTGGCCAACGAAAATTCTCAGCTTTTCCATCACCGGCATTTTCGGTCGATTTTATTCACCTGATATTTTTTTCCTGGTCTTGTGTTCTTCCCAGCTGCTTCGACTCCCCAAATCGGGCATAGACGAGTACACGGTTTTCAGATATGGGCTACTAAACGGGCTATAATATGGGCTGTTGCCTCAGATTAGCCCAGTCAAAACCCAAATTTGAATGGGCAAATAACATTTTAAGCCCATATACTATTGTCATAAACCACAAACCCCTTCAATAGTTTGTAGCTTTTGTTTTTTAAAAAGCACGCATTTAACATTTTCAGACTCTTATATCCATTTACGAAGGGTTTTGGGTTTGACTTTTGAAAAAATATGGCGATTTAAATGTAATTGATTTCATAGAATACACTTATTGGTATTTTGAATTTTTACGGGGTGCTAATACTATTAGCAAATCATCTTAATTTAAGTATAGAAAATACGAACTTTGGTAAAAGCTCATAGTCAACACAAACACTCCCTAAAAATATTAGACGCACACGATGATACAAAATCCACTTCCATCCGTAGCCAATTACTGTCCTTTATAATTCAGAATATACAGAATGATAACCGAAAATATATACCAACATCGAGCAACAAAAGAATGAATACCACACATTGAAAGAGAGGCAAACAATTCAAACACACGTGCATACATGTACATGGAGTTGGGGGGTAATACATCTTATAAAGGATGTGCAGACCTAAATCCTCAAAATTCTGAAACATGCTAGCATCCAGATTAATTCACCAAGCGGGTAACAGCCAACCAATGGTCCATCCCAGTATCAATCCAGCACCAACTAAACCCATTCCTAACGCGAAAACTACTGCATATCTGTTCACATTGATCGGATGGAGACATGGTGGTTTGTTCCGTTTTCTACTGGCATATTTCTTTTGCGCACTTTTCCTCATTTTCCCAGCCGCTCGAGGAATGGAAGGCAATGTCAATGGGAAAATGGTGGAATCTGGGTGACCTTTGTTGTTCTTGAATTGGAAGTACATGTTCTCCAGTTGCAGAAGTTGGAGCCACTGTCTATACATGAAGAGTTGTGATGCCTGCCTAAGAACGAGCTTGAGAATGTCCTGTTTCTCCACATTCGCTTGTTTTGCTACTTTCTCGGCTTCCCTGGCTCGTGTCTGAGAGTGGCGCAGTGCTTCTAGCAGTTGAGCGTTTTTCATGCCATTCTCGAATGTTTGCATCTCCGACATCCTTTCTTGCATCGTGCTATCCCTGATTTAACCCAAGAAAACTGATGTGTAAGAACCTCCAAGATTCTCCCTACTTAGACCACGTTAACTTTCAAAGGGAATTTTAAAAGTGTGCAGAGGCATGGATGTGTCAAAAAGGAACTCTATATACTAACTTAAAATAAAAGTAAATAGATTACCTCATTGTCTTAACATCAGCAGACATCCTAAGCTTTTTACAGAAACCTCCAGCAGCTTGGCTGCTGGATTTATATGTATGAGCGGTTAAATGGTGGCGACCCCCAGCATTCAGTGACTTACGATCTGGTGATGAGGCGGAAACTTCATCACGACTAAAGCCGTATATATAAACATCCATATCTTTCTTGACAAAAGTATTCTGTGGTGCGGGAAGATCACAATTTTGTACCAGGTCATGTGATCTTTGTGAAACTAACAATGCCAATTCTTCTGTATCTGTTGTTCGCCACCAAGGAATAGTTTTCTCTGTTCCCATCCAAGGAAATTCAGAATTCAAATAATACTCCTGGAAATCCTTATCACGTAGAGCTTTCAACTGTTCATCCTCAACTATAAGATCTTTCTTCTCACAAGTGGTAAAAGCTCTACATTGATTATCAATGGAATCTTTGGTGTGTTCCCTCTGATCAATGGTACCAAAATAATCTTCTTTTTTTGCAAGGATATCTGAGCCATCACGCATTTGACAGGTGTCCTTACCAGGTTCGACGGAATTAAGATCCACCAATCCCTTCTGATACCCATAATTTGGCTGCATCTGAAGCCACCATCTTGAACTAGGGGATAGGTTAGAAACTGAAGGATTTGGATTGAAAGGTATCGAGCATGTAGTGGGTATCTCTTGACCACCACCTGAACTTGGGATCTCTGTTTCAGCCTGTTTGACAGATGGTGGTGCCGAGGAGCAGCAAGCCAATTTTGGTGCTCTTTTTGCGTCTTCCTGCACAAAGCATCGGTTGGCAGTTCTCTGCCAAGCAGCTCTCACTTCAGCTAGCGCCATTATTCACTCATTCTAAAGAAAACGTCAAATAAAATCTTTTGTAAGTATGTATCGGCAGTTTCACTTGAAAATAAGAGAACGAATTAATGCACAGTGGATCATTCTCATTCAAATCACTTCAAGATAAGCCCACACAAGACAGAAATTAATAAATTCGTACATAAGCTGATATAAATATAGTTTGCAACACTCCCTTAGATTCCTATCTCTAGGTTCTCAAGTGGAGACTTTTTCACGTGAACAAATTACTCAAAATCCCTCTTTTCAATTGGGTAAGCATAGTCACCAAAAGTTTAGGAGACTGGGAACCGAACTGTATTGCCAGGTCTACCACAAATAGATTGAAAACCATCCAGATTTCAGTAAAGTGTCATCAGTTCGAGAAAACTAACATGTTCCAACACAAGTTTCTCCCTGAAAAAGGATTCAAAAAACAAAAGTCATCATGATCAAAGCCAATCCATAAAATTAGCAGTAATTCCACCACTGCATTCCCCATCACCGAATAAAAAGGTAATGATCGAAATCCTGAGGCTCCAAGGTACGTCCAATCACTCCAAAAACAAAGCCAAAAGGGAGAGGAGCAGAGGCATAAACTGTAAACATGCTTCCATGCATGTAATTTACTCATCGCCAAACATCCTTTATGCAAATACAAGCAAATAACTCATATACCACAATAATCAACAGACCTGGATCTTAAATGACAGAATTATCAACATAAATCAGTCATTGAAAACAAAAACATACACAAATATGTATACATAGGTGAGGGCAGGAACCTGTAACCGAAAATTCAAGTAAAATGGATGCGATAGTGAAAGAAGAGGGCAAAGTGGTTTGGATCCGAATGCCGAATTGTAAAATTTACCGCTGTATCTACAGAGATTGAGCATAGAGAGTTTGTTTATATGTAATTTTCTGGCCTCATCCGTATATCAGTTAACAGGACAGTGGGGGGTTTTGCTAACTGCACTCTTTCACGTGCAACGTTGTCGCGTGAGGAGCTCTTGTCTCCCGACTCTGATGTCGAGCTATTATTGCTCTAAGCAGATAATATTTTATTTATCCTTTTCAAATTAAGAAAAATAGTACACTCTCCTTCGAAGAAAATATCGGTAAATTGAAATTTTGGAACACAAACTATTATAAATTGCTAACTGGCTAAATTGTCCATTTTACTAAATTGATTCTAAGTCTACTCACTCTTATAATATCCAATTATCAGATACTTCTTAATTTTCAAAATTATAAGAGTATATTTTAATATATATATATATAATAAAACAGTATCGTACTTTTTGTGTTAAATTAGAGCTGTTAATTAACAAAATGTAAGTATATCACATGGATGAAATATATACTCAAAAATATTTCTAAATACATAAATTATTATTTTTCTCTCTGTATTGTAATTTTATAATTACAAGGTTATAACTCAATAAACAAATTATATATTGGCATTTTAATAAGTCAATAAAAATCTGATTATATAAATATTGTCAAAGGAGTCTTGATGTGCGGTTTCCGATAGTTGAAACAAACCAAATTATCATTTGGATCCGAGGAAGTGTTCAAATTAGGGTATTCACATCGGAGGGGTATTATAATATCCATATATTCACCCAAAATACGTGATCCATATGTAATTTATAATTAAGTTAACACGTCATTTCTTTCGTATTCATCTAAACATTAACACTTAAATGAGTTGCATTGTCCACACATTCTTTCTATATTAAATAAATATGTAGTCAAATTTATTTACAATCTAATTTTTGTTAAATATATAAAAATAAAAAATATTGAGAAAATATGTAAAATGTTCAATTATATGTAAAATAAGGATTATGATCTAGATAAATATTTCTATCGTGATATCTTTTCATGCAACCCAAATCTAGAGCATATTCATTGATGTCTTCATGCTCCTCAAGGACTTGTGGATTGATTTTCACGATTGATTCCACCAAAGCAGTGCTACTCAGATCTCCCGGATTAAAAGACTTTTGCATGATGACATCAATGCATATGATATAAGAAAAGAAGTTTGGATCTAAATCTTGCAACATATCCATTGATGTCTTCATGGAAAAGTCTTTTAATCAGGAATATGCTGTAAGATTGGGTTGCATAAGAAAATATCGCGATAGAAATATTTATCTAGATCCTAATCCTTATTTTATATATAATTGAATATTCATCCATCGTGAAAGTTTAATCAGAATTTATCTAGAGATAATCCTTAAATCCTTTGGGTGGAACCTTGAATAAGTTGTTCGACTTTATCATAGTGCCAATTTGTCACATTGCTCCATTCATATTAAACAATCATGTTGTGCAAAATAATACATGCTAATATAATAATTCTCAACTTTTTATTGTACTTATAACAAGCCGGAGCACCGATAATCACCAAAGAGATTGAAACACTCCATATGCATGTTCAACATATTTTCTCGCGGCCTTTAACTCATTAGACGCATGTCTTGTTCATTCACATCTAGCTCTACACTTTCATCTAGTTAGAAGATGTGTTGCTTGTCCTGAACTCCCAAATCCTCGTCTTCCTTGTGCGTAGATGTGATCACCAAACCGTGGAGCAAAAGTTGGACGGTCTGTGATGATTGTCCACACATGCATGAGATTAAATGCAGTGCTAATATTTCTAACACAATATTTTTTTAAGCAAGTCACAAGATATCACAACTTGTGTAAGATTAAAAGCAATGCTATTAAATGTAGTGCTATTATTCCGATCAAGCATATAAGCTATGTATCCTGCATATAATCACAATCGGTGTATTTGGATTTTTTACTTTAGCTAGTGGATAGTTCATAAATTTTAGTGGTTTATATAAGAGATATGTTAATCAAAATCTTTTAGTAAATTGCTTCTAAGCGGAAGAATTTGTCTCGAACTTTCATAATATTTCGTGTCCCGTTTTCACCGTATTTACGATATTTGGTTATCTTTGTCTTAACTGAATATTTACTGTTGAGTTAAGCGTGCAAGAATGAGAGGTAAGATTAAATGCAGTAGCATGATATATTTTTAAGCAAGTCATAAGATATCGCAACTTGTATAAAATTAAATGCAATGCTATTAAATGCAATGTTATTATTCCGATCAAGCATATAAGCTATGTATCTTGCATATAATCACAATCGATGTATTTGGATTTTTTTACTTTAGCTAGTAGATAGTTCATAAATTTTAGTGGTTTATATAAGAGATATGTTAATCAAAATCTTTTAGTAAATTGCTTCTAAGTGGAAGAATTTGTCTCGAAATTTCATAAAATTTCGTGTCTGTATTTAAGATATTTGGTTATCTTCGTCTTAACTGAATATTCATTCTTGAGTTAAGCGCACCAGGATGAGAACAGTATTGAGATGAGTAACCTACTGGGAAGGTCTCATACGTTAAGCTGCTGACGTAGTGCCGTTTAATTTGATTGGCCAGTGGACTGTAAAAGTGTGACGTCAGATCTTAACGGGTAATAATATCTCAGCTGGAGATGGATCGTCGGTCGGGAAAGGATAAGACCGATCTCTAAGGAAAATGAGACAGCACCAGCAGTTAGACACGCATCTCCCCTAACTCATGAGTCTAACATCCCAACCCTAACACACGTAATATTTGCACTCTGCTCTGCCACTTTATAAGGAAATAATGTTACACCTTGACTAACAGGAATAACTTTAGCCATAGTAATAAATGCTTGATCCTAACATGTACATATAATTAAGTTATTTATGCACTTTACTAATCTAAATTAATTTGATTCATTTGGGGTTTTGGGAGAAAAGGATAATAGCACTGGAAATTGTAATGTCCGAAATAATGACGAGAAATTTATGGCTTGATGGTATTTTTAAAAAGTATTTATTCATCCACTTCTTGACAAATTCATCATCTTAACAAATATTATTTATGAGGACCACATGAAGCATAAAAACATATTCAAATAACTAAAAATGTTAGCATTACTATTCTCAAAAAATTTCCTTAAATTTATCTAATGCAATTATATATTATGATATTCAACTAAGCAATAAATATTAGTTATGGAAGCTTGAAATCATGAATGCACTATGGTCGAGATGCAAAATACCCAACATTATTTTCTCGTCAAGTACAATTTATTGCATTTATTATTGTTTCGGGTGCAAATATGACCCTTGACCCTTGGGAAGTCCCTAGTTTTTTACAAAACAAATCAGTGGGATAAATTCATTTGGACCACCTTTCTTTGTTTTTTCTCATTATTGATAATATTATCTTTACATTATCCCGCCGGATCACTCCAACTGATGATATTTCTCGCTTTTTGGTCATAGTTTTGTAATGAAAATGACCTCTCACTAACGAATTGTTAGTACCAACATAACTGTCAAAGAAGCATTGATCCATCTACTTAACATTATTAGGATCTAATATCACCATGACTCAGCCTCTACTTTTATATTCGACCAACCAATGAGATTAATTGAGGGAATTAACTATGTCACCTAATTTAAAACGCTGTTCCCGACAATTTCTAAGCATCACAAAAGATATTATATCATTACGAGGTAGACAAAACTGAGAATTTCGGTCTCCCAAACCAAAATCGCCTCAAATGAGATAATTTAAATGTACTGATTCAATCAGTGTATTTACAAAAAACGGATTTATAACCACTAGTTTTATAATAAAGTTTAGTTATCATACATATCTATGTGTGATGAATATGACTAATTTGCAATTAGAATTAAAAGGTAAAAAAAAATTGTTTTCAAAGAAGAAATCTTTTTCTTGGGGATTTATTTGGAGATTTGGAAAAGTAAAACAAGATAGGAACAGAGTTCTGAGAACGATGTGGAAATAACTCAGAGGGTGGAAACTAGTGGGGTGATTCAGCAAGTGCATATTGGATACGTGTCCTGTAGAACTTTCATACTTCCCTGTACGTAAGCGGTTAAATTTCCTGACAATTACTTATATTTAATTTTTTTTTTAAAACGATGCTAATAAAACCATGTAGGTCTGATTGATAAATTCAGAAATTTAAATTTTATAACAAATTTCGTTTGCAAGAGTACGTGGATTTTCAAATGGATGCGCCCGAAAGGACTTACGGGTGGGTTTGTCCCATGCTCCGATTTTTATTATTAACTGAAATTGGAAGGCAGGAAGAAAAGAATACACAGTACTTGGAACTATGAAAATAATTGTTCAAGATTATACAAAAAATATTAGTTCAGTTTTTTTATATTTCTAATTTATATAGTAAACTGGCTTAACTGAGTTATTTTATTTTATTTTTTGACAATGATAATTTAATTTGTTTACCTATAGAACAAAAAGTCTTCAAATTCGAAGATGAATCTACGGGTACTGTTTCACACGGCTTGGGTTTAGAAATCAGGCCATATGTTAAACCGGAAATCGTTTTTTGGTTCCGTATTTCCATTTCACCGACATTACAGGACAAAACAAACAGGCTTTCACATGGGCTCTGGAAACTTGAAACTCTATTTTCCGATGAACCGAAAATCTTTGGCCCAAAAGGGCAGTTCAAAAATCAAAACATCAAGATTGCGCATCCGGGGAATCGAACCCCGGTCAGTACCGTGGGAGGGTACTATGATACCACTACACTAGATGCGCTGCTATTTGCCATGGTTTAATTATTTAATTAGAAATTTGATATTAACAAAGCACGGACCCGATCAACAATCAGCGAAAAGGCATAGCCACTTGTGCTACTTGTAAGTTGTACGCATCACCAAAACTACGTAAGTTTAATTTCGGTTGTATTTACCCCTTCGACAATTGATTGTCTATTTCCTGTTTAAATTGTTTTAGGGCAAAAAGGATGTCCCACAGCGAACCAGAGCTGAGCCGATGCGGACCTAAGAAGTGCGAGAGGCTGGACCGGGCGGCCAGCTGGTTTGGGGCGGGTGTTGCGACGGCGTTCTTCGCTTCGCTGGAGCGTTGCTCCTGCATCAACCTCTCCACCGATGAAGAGTCAAAGGATCGGCCACTTATGCTCACCAAGCAACCTTCTTTCGCTGCCGATGCATACCGCCCCACCACCATCGATAACCTCCCTACTACGCGTGCTCCGCTGTAGATAGTTTGTGTGAGGTATCTACTTCTGATAAACGTTGCGGAAATGTTGTGACTTTGCAATTACTTTTCCTGTTGTGGATTGTCACATACTGGACGTTGCACTCGCGAACCATCGTTTCATATGTTTGGCTCTGTTCTATCATGTGCCCCTAAACTCTCTAGAACAGAAGTCACATTTTCAATGGGTTCCGAAGAACCTCACCGCTGCCTCTTCAATTATGACATCCTGTTCAATGCAGGTGCAGCATGTCATTTCTCCAAGCTCGAGCTAGATTACATAGACTGTTCATACTTATGCCTCAATTACTTAGATAAAACATTAGTGTTGTGCGTAGTTTTCGAAAGAAAAATATGTTATGTGTGTGTAAGGGCATATAGAAATACATTTCAGAAGACCTTTGTCTTGAATGAGCACAAGTAGATTATCATAAGAAGGATGCTATCTTCATTCCCTGCACTGAGCCCATGAACTGTTTGTAAGAGCATATAGAAAATACGTATCAGTTTCTATGTATAATTTCTAAACATTTGATTGGCTAGAACCTATGGATTTGGAAATACTTCATGTAAGCTCTCCTTATATATCACCTCTATAAGCCCGTGTTGGCCTGATTGAAGGCGTGAATGAAATGGAACGTTCGCGAACCATGGTTTCATATTTTTGACTCTGTTTTATCTTGTGCCCCTAAATTCGCTAGAGCGGAACTCACATTTTCAATGGGTTCCGAAGAACTTCACCGCTGCCACTTCAATTATCACATACTACTCAAGGCAAGTGCAGCATACCATTTCTCCAAGTTCGAGCTAGATTACATAGACTACTATTCATACTTATGCCCTCAATTACTTAGATAAAACATTATTGTCGTGCGTTGTTTTTGGAAGAAAAGATGCTATGTGTGTGTAGAGAAGACCTTTGTCTTGAACGAGCACAAGTAGGTTATCACAAGAAGGATGCTATCTTCATTCAAACACTGAGCCCCTGAACTGTTTGTAAGAGCATATAGAAAATACGTATCAGTTTCTATGTATAATTTCTAAACATTTGATTGGCTAGAACCTATGGATTTGGAAATACTTCATGTAAGCTCTCCCTATATATCACCTCTATAAGCCCGTGTTAGCCTGATTGAAGGCGTGAATGAAATGGAAGTTATATCATGTGTGATGATTATATGGTTAAAATCTCACATCACAAGGGAGAATCACTTCAACAATGCGATGGAAAATCCTAATTGGACTCCGAATGATTAATTTATTGCATGATATTTGCTTTATCGAACATGAATCAAGTTAAGGATTTAATAATATATAAGAACAACCAAATCAGTCTCCACTCTAGAGTAGTTGCAAATACTCTTGGTGAACCATCTCTAGAGTCCTGGGCTCAATAGTTCCTAAATTTTATGTTTTCCCTTGACACGGGACTCACCATCCGCGATCAGTCCCCAAACAGTCGGCCGTACAAATCTCATAGCAGTGATTTTTCTCTTCAACAACTTCATTATCAAAAATATTTATGATCTTCCTCAACTAGTTTGCAGTTTCACCAGGCCCATTACAAGAATCGTCGTTGCCGCCAGAATTCCAAGCAGAAGTAATACTATTAGCATGCACATCCCCCCACACATGTATACTTGTATATAGTACCCGAAGTGAGTTGCACTGATGCACTATAGTATGATGTACTATTGAAGCCGCGCATCTTCCTAATATTGATTCGCGAAATAACTATTTACCAAACTCTTTTGCTGTGTTTTGTACTCCTATGATCATTCATTAGCCCAAGTCGTCCGATGCTGGCTAGTTGCATCAGAGATTTAAGAAAATGATATTTGATTTTATCTAACATTCTCGGTTTAACTTATGATCGGTCTTAACTTTTTCTGCATGTTGAAGTAATTTCGCTAAAAAAAAAATTTTTTTTTATAAAGAAGTTAAAACAATATTTGACCAATGTACGCTATTTTTTTTTTCAAACCGTATACCCGAATCGTATTTTGTTACATAATAAGGAGGTATGATAAAAAAGTTACAATTGGTGTATGTTTATTTCTTCAGTATTTTTGTCCTCTATATTAAATAATTTTTCAGTTTTAGTTTTATATCTTTTGATTTTCGACAATTTAACTAATTATTTTTCATCAAGAGTGTTAATACAACACTACATATATTAACCGCACGTTAACACGAGTTGGTGTCTGTCTATCAACGCTACACCCGGATAAATGACTAAATTGAAATTGTGAAAAAAGTAAAATAAAACGAAGATATATATGAACCTGGAAATGAGACAAATATACAGGATAAGAGCCGCAATTTTTCCTTAATTCAGGTATCCAGTTATATCCCACCATTCAATATTGGAATATTTGCTTCAAAATACTAAAAAAATTGATTGTAAAACGATGAATTTTAATTATATATGCGATATGAAATCAATACCTAATCATTATGTGTGTGAACACTAGATTAACTCGCAGAGTGTGTGTCTATATATATATACAGCAAAATGTTTTCAGACAGTAAATAACTGTCGCTCGCAATGTGGTTAGGGTAGAGGTTGTGCCTATGCAACTGAAATGTTGGGAGTATTATCAGGAGTGTCTTCAGAATCATTACTCCATTGACATGAATTGAAGAAGATGAATGTCGGACTGTGGTAAAAGAAAATCTACCTTAGTTTCTTAAGTAGTGAATGACTTCCTGGCGATTGATGCAATACTACTATTAAGACAGTACCCATATCATATATCCAATGAATGACTTTCTGTCGAGTTATAAAATACTACTATTTTAATATAGTACTCATATCATATATCCAATGATCCATAACTCAATCAACGTTATACTGGAGACGTTGCAAAACATGAGTGATTAGATCTACAGCCGAGGTTGATGCCCCTGTTATCACCTCGGGACCCGAGGACCGAGCAGTGCGCTACGAACCCGATCCACGCCACTAAGATCAAGAACTGCCAGAGGACCTTCGCCACCAAGCTCGGGATATTGCCCGGGGATTATGCAAGAAGAGATCGAGAACCACCCCGAGGATTCATGTTCAGCTCGGGAATATCTCCCGAGAACTCCGACCCGACGTGCTAAAGAATCCGATCCAGATACGTATTTACTTATTTCAAGAATCCGGGGACGATACGACTTTCCTCGTTTGTGTAACAAGATCCCCGAAGATCACGAAGAGGATCTCGCCCACCCGAGATATGCTCCTCTCCACCGACTTAGCCCCTCTATAAATATCAGGTACGCCTCATTCAACACACACACTCATTCTTGCACACTTTTGCACTCAGCATATATTTCTCTCGCTTTTGCTCTCGCACTCCGCCTGACTTAAGCATCGGAGGGGCTTCACCGGACACACTTCGGCGCCCTCTGACCAGTTATTCGTGGTTGCAGACATCAAGGAGAAGCACAATCCAGTCCCCTTCGCCCGGCGTTCCCGAGATCCTCGACGTGGTGGTGCTTGCTCGTCGGCTGAGGTAATTGTGCTACATCAGAGGTAATTAATACTCTTGGGTAAGTTGAAGTTCAGCCCTGTCTAGGTGCCACAATGGCCGGGACAAAGGGTCGCGGCAATTAATTATTTAGTTTCGAATTTGATGACATAAACCTAGGAGATACAAATCAAAGTGCCATACAAATATTCATAGTTCCAACTTTCAAGGAATGTCTAACGACGAAAGAAAGAATGGGATGGCGGCCGATAACAGTAAATTATGAGATGAATGCATGAAATATGTGTGCTAGGATGCCGAATGGTTCATCAAATCTCAAAATTGAGTAATTAATGGGCATGCACCCTAATATGACTGACGTAGCTATTTTTCCTATGTTGCAAGATTGTGATCTAGAATATATTCGTAAAAAACCATTGGAATTACAATATTCAAATAAAGTTGAAACAATATTTGAGGCTCCAATTAGGCTGCTGGAAAAATTCAAAATATGGTGCGCACTAGTTAATTGGAGCCCACCAAAGCTTGTATTGTCGGTCTTTGTTATTCAAATTGTTAACAAACCCCACTACTTCAATTCTGTCAATTTACATCGATCTGTGACTTAGATTCGAAGCATTTTTGTTACTTTATATTTCTGAGTTCGATGTTTGGCCACCACTTGGCACTTGCATTCAAATGTTGTTCTTATGTATTAGGTACACAACCTTTGATGAATCTCTTGAATATGAATTTAATAAGGCATGCATATAATATAAATAAAGCATATATATTTAGCAGACTGGTTACAAAACCAGCAAGCTACGGCTTGAAAACTTACCTACTTGTAACTATGTAATGCATATGTGATGGTTCGTTCTGTCGACAGCAAAAAAGAATATTAATGCATGGATCAATAAGAATGAGGCACTGGTTGGTAAACCAGATATCCAGAGGCTCTTAAATTCTATGGACTGATCCTGAAAGTAGTTGAAGAATGTTTCAGTTAGGAAAATAAGGGACAAAAATTCATTGATGTAGATTGTTCATTGATATATTATAAATTGTTACAAGACTCTTAGACAGACACTTGCGAGAGGGCTTTTTTTTTTCTTTTTCATTTCTTTTGTTTTTTTTTTCCAATTTGTTCTCTCATGATTATGGTCTTGAACATGCAAACACGTCGGCCTTTTCGATTAATAAAGGAAAACACATGGGTAAAGCGTAAAGGGATTGTAGTCTTTTTCTTTACATGTCTTCACAACATGCAACGATATATAATTGTTCTTTCGTTTAAAAATTTAAACCATTGAAGTAATAGTCAAATCCCAACTTTAATTTAATTTTGATGGTGCGTAACGTTTTAAATAGTACATGTGGATATTGGATGCATGTTTAAATGAAAAGTTACAATTTTCTTCAAAAATATAAATACAAAAACACATTTTATCCGCACTCGATCGGCATTTCTATGCTTTGTAATTGTTTATTACAAATAGTGTTTGTGTGTGTGTATATATATACATGTGCGTGTATATATATAGTGGGATTGTGGGAATGGCATGGAGACGTCATGATTGAAGGATTCCTTCATTCCGGAGTCAAAAAAGAGAAATCCACTAAAGAATGTACATTCACAATTGCACTAGCGGGAGAATTAAATAGTGAAAAAGATGGATGATGGCGAATAAAAGAAGACAAAAGTTCACACTATAGATTAAAGCTCAGCAATATATTATATGTAGGGTAATAAGTGCAGTCAAAACAAACAATCCCTTTCCTTCTTCCTTCCATCACCCATAAAAGTAAAGCCAACTCAAAAAAACCACCCTAGAACAACTCAAATAACATCCACTTTCTTGAATTAGAGACGTACAGCTGCAGACAATTAAAGGAGGAGAATTTTCTCCATCACTTTTCCTTTTTGTTAGCCCTTTTTGTGTTCGTTTGGATTCATGGATAGTGCTCAATGGACTCAGGTGAGAAGGGTTTTTCTTGTTTATCACAATTATTTTATTTGTTTATTTTGGTCCGAGTTCCGTCGGAAGAATTTAACTGATTATTTGTCCGGTACTTGAAGAACTACACCTGGTTTTGCTGTCCTTTATGGATCACAATCTGTCTTTGATCCGTGTACTAGTACTAGACCAAATCAATTTTACTTCTTTCATTTCTGAAGTCTCTCCGTCCATCCTCTATATCTCTACTCTTAATCAAGCCTTCGTGATTGTTCTTAAATACAGAAGAGGTGTGTATGTAGGCGTGAGTTGAGAGAGAGATAAACAAGAAATCTCTGTGTTTTGACTGTTAGGATGAAAAAGGTAGTCTTAATTCGCTGTTAATAAATGTTCATTCTACATCCTTTTTAAGGTTATGTACCTAGCTAGCTAGCTAGTTTTGACTGTTTAACTAGTTTCTCTCTCTTTCTAATTTTATTAGTTTCATATCAATCCCAAATACATGAAAGTACATACAACTTTCAAATATATATCAGCCCTGACGTATATTACTTCTATAATATATATATGTTGTGTCATTAACTTTAGGAGATTGGTGGGACAAAATCTATGGCGACAACTCCCGATGAATGCACGAGGGCAGTGATGGAGAGAAAGGTGAGGCCTCAGAAAGAGCAAGCCCTAAATTGTCCGAGGTGCCATTCAACCAACACAAAATTTTGTTACTACAACAACTATAGCCTCACTCAACCAAGATACTTCTGCAAGAGTTGTAGAAGGTATTGGACAGAAGGAGGGACCCTACGAAATGTTCCGGTTGGAGGTGGTTCGAGAAAGAACAAGAAATCTAACTCCGTTATTAATTCGCCTTCATTATCAATGGCAACCGCACCATCGGTTTCATCCCAAAAGCAGCTTCCTGATCTGAACCCTCCTAGCTTCGCTTCGCAGAACCCTAAAAGCCTTGACCAAGGGCAGGATCTTAATCTTGGTTTCCCAGCTTCACAAGATTACTATCATGTGATCCCTCAGTTCCTAGAGTTTCCCAAGATTGAAAATCAAAATGTCATCAATTCTATCGCTTCTCCACCATCCTTTAATCCTACTCAACTCTCAGCTCTAAATTTTTTGAGGAATGGCATTGCAGTAAGGGGGTTGAATCCCCCGCCGCCTATCCATATGGCCAACACCGAAAATAATGCCACTCCTTTTGCTACTGGATTCCAATTTCAAGAAATTAAACCATCCCTTCCTTTCTCCTTCGACGGATTTCATGGGAATTCTGGTAGATTGTCCCAAGAAAATAATATTAATGAAAGCTTAGTGTTCCCTTTTGGAGCAATGAAACGACATTCGAGCACAAGTACTGAAGCCGATCAAAGTAAGGAACAAGAGAGTGGGAATTCAAATGGATACTGGAATGGAATTTTAAGTTGAGTGTTGTATTAATATCTTTGGAGAAAAAGGAGAGGAGGATAATCAAATACAAGTATTAGGCTGCATGCAGTATTTCTTTTCTGATATTTTCTTCTTTAGTTTGTATGTTCCTATATATATCTTTTTCTGATTTCATGGAAATGGTTGACTGTTTGGATTATCTGGGACTAACATACATACCACATTTGATTGTTCTGTATTAATTGTTTTTTTCTAGTCAATGTATTAACTTTTTTTACTTTGTCGTTTAATAGTTTTTTGAAGTCGTGATTTATGATTATCGAAGCTACGTACACAGCTTGCAAAAAGTTTGCTACCGATATTTGCAAATGTCCAGAAAGTTAGCACTTCTCAGGTATAATTCTAGTTTTGTGCAAAATGCCTATTTTATCTCTTTAATTAGTTCATTTCACAACTAATGAACAGTGTCAAAATCAAAAGGGATATGCGGGAGAATCTACCATATCGATCGCTTTGAAATTGCCCATTTCTTATAGGTTAATAAATGTCTTTTTTTTAATATAAAATCATACATAATTTGAATGTCTTTATACACAATAGTTGAAAAATATTATGAGGGGTTTGAAAAAGAAAATATTATGACGAATTGAAGGTCATCATATGTAGCATTCTCAAAATCGAGTTCCAAGATGTGTACTCAACCTCTGTACTAGTGGTTTCATTAACAACTTAATTAAGTTATTTCATATATGCAAGAAATCTCTATTTACCATATGATAAATTTTTTTTGTTTATCTGGTTTTGAGCTTAATCATCTTCAGCACTGCCTGGATAATCTTCTAGAAATCAAAACAATTTATGGGCTACTCTAGGTATGTTACTTTATAATATGATTTTATACAGGAAAACGGTCCTGAATTCAAATAAAGATATAATGTGGTCCACAAGATCATCAATTGGTGTGCTTATATAAACATATGACGTGTAGGTCGAAAAGGAATCTTGTATAATTAGGCTTCTCGGGATTAATGTCTCCCTCTTTCTTATGAATTAATGTCCGAACAATCAATAGAGTTGATGCGCAGAGATAGTATATTAATTAAATTAAATTTCAAATGCCCCCCCTACACTAAAGCTTAAAAGAGAATGCTTTTGAAGGGACTGCCAAATTTGAACAATATTATTGTGATCATGGTGAATGTGATTCTTCCAGCCAAGAAAAGCACTTCATTTAAGAAAAGGACTTCAAAGAATAAGGAATGCGATGATTTAAAATTCCTTTTGTACATAGATATACACAGTCAAATGCATTCCACACCAGTGATAACATATATATAAAAAGATTAGTGTAGTGTTGTAAATCACACCTGCCTCAACGAAAAGCTAGCTTCATATAATCAGGTTTCTTGATCTCGTGGCCATAACATTAACAAGGTTCTATTCAAACCTATGGTGAAGTTGGAGGAAAATTAGTTGAGAATGGTAACACTATATATATTGGTTCAGAATCAAAATTCGATTCCAAAACAACCGTTTATTTATTAATAAAATTAAAGCATGCTTTAACTAATGGGATTTGTCTTCATCCTCACACGACCATGATGTTCTTCCCTGTTGGCTTCCTACGTTAGCAAACTAACATGAAGAAACTTGCCCATCCTTGGACTGTTAGACAGAAAAAAAAACCGTTCAAATATCAAATTATGTTTGTTTCCAGAAAAGAAGCCGTTTCTTCAACTAAAAAAAAACCGGATATGTGGTATACGATGGAGATGTGACGACCAACTGAAACATTAGTTCTGTTGGGCATGGTTGCCTAACAAGATGTACACACAAACTCAGTTATTTATGTTACCTGAGTTTTTGAAGTAATTGTGTAAATACAATCTTACACAGATGAGAAACAATCAACAAGTAACAACAAAGCTGCATGAGAAAGCGACTGGCCAACTTCTAATGTCCACTTTGCACCATGTAGTTTGTTTGAAATTAAGTTTTATTTTCGTGGGCGGCCCAGAAGGGACATTACTTGCCCTACACCTCACAGCCTTTTCACTTGCAATCAACTTGGTAGAATTATAATATATATGTTTGTTTCAGAAAATATAACATCCAGAATAATCTAAAGACCATATTGTGAGGTGTCACTTTGTGTGTTTTGGTGTGCTTGGGTTCTGTCCAACCAAAATAGCTTTCAACAAGTTCACAGCGGTCGTAATGACCAGAAGATGACTACAATTCCAAAGAACAACACTTCACAGCACAACTAGCGGTGATAGAAGTTTCTATTACCAATAGCACAAACCACACCAGCTATGTATTATGTCCTCCTAACCATTTTAAGGGTGGTGAAAATAGATGTATCCAGCACTAACTGATGAGATTGGAGTCAACTATCAAGATGAATAGGAGCAGTCACATTTGCTGTACATCCTTCACCATTTTCCCAACCCAAGTTCACTGCCAGATCTTCGACGGGTACCTTGACAACATCAGTCCGCACACCAATATCAGTAGCATACCTGCTCATGCAGTACATTCCTGCTGTAACAGTCGCCACGCCAACTGGACTAGGCAGTAGGAGCTTTAGAGGAGAAGAAAGAAGAGCTGCCAATGGTGCACCAATTACAGATGAAGCTTGCCCACTTCTTCCGACACCTAGATGATCAACCGTCAGTAGTCCTGTTTTGCAGTACAAGGTGAAATCCTCGCAGTTGTTTTGGAACACATCATAGTTCCCGAATCCATTTTGAAGCAAGTACATTGCGCGATGAATGACTGTTTCCACTGGGTCAGATGCTGCAGTGGTACAAGTGCCTCCACGTACTTTAGCTATGAACACAGATGGTCTCACTCCATATTCAAAGCAGTAAAGTGAACCATTTCGAAGGAAGCAATCAAGACAAGAAAGGACAACTCCACTATTTGGCTGCCTAAACCCACAGTCAGGAAAGGTCGGGCATTCTCCAGTAAGGCTGTATTGTTCATCGCTGGAGGTGGAAGAGGTTCCAACACGGGTAAAATGAACTACTTTGCTACCCCCAACATAGATACCTGCTTAATCAGATATTAGAAGGGTCAAAAAGAGGTACTAATCACCAGTTACCCACACCAAAGAATAGTTCAAGTCTTAAGACGCAGCAGATGATTTTCACACTAACTAATCCAACAAAGTGACACGTGATCCTTGACATATAACTTTAAAGTATAAGTGTACCATTTTTTTATTTGAAAGGTTGCATTAACAAGCCTAAAGAATATTGGAAAAATCGCAAACAACTTGTAATCACCATCTTAGCTTTAATGCAGCTGTATTCAAACCGTGATCAGTACCTTGAAAGTTCGTAGCATAGAACAACACTTACGAACTGGGATATAGTAGTTGAGACTCTTCCTTTGAAAAGGATGGACCAAGAGGAGTCCAACAAGCAAAAACTTTGTGGGATGAACTATTATATAAAATTAGCATTGGAAAGTAGATCAAACGGCAGATATTAGAAACTGTGTATTCCTGATATCCTTCCGGTCTCTGTAAATTCACGAGTTACTTAATCAAGGATGCCAATTTTTAAGGTATAAATAATCCCTTCAGCTACCAAAACGTTATATCAAACTCCAAAAATTCGGCTCTCTGCCAAGCCAGTAATAAACTGAAATAAAACACAGACATTTTAGTTCAATTTATCTTATATTTACAACAGCAGAAATTCACTTCAAAGACATGAATTCATCCAATTTGCAGAGAAAATGTCAAATTTGGTAGCCAAAACAAGAAGATCGACAGACCCCGCAATGAAATTGGAAATCAGACGAAACAAGGATTGCACAACCAAAAAAAATTCAATTAAATCAAAGAAATAAAACCCACATTGCAACTTTCTTCGATGTACCCAACTATAATTACTAGAACAAACACAAAAGGTTGAACAAAGACGAAATACAATACTGTTAACAACCATGGTGAGAATATGCAAACACTGCTCTGTAAGTGTATATATGATCCCCTGGCTTGATCTCGCTTCTCTCCACTCTGTTTGTGAGCAAACCCATGTCTCTTCCGCAAAATCAATCAATTATACAGCAAAAACCCCACAAAGACGTGATTTTTTACGTATATCAAACAGACACAGAGTCCACCAAGTCTACGCATTTAAAAGAAAGTAGATTCCACAATGATTTGCATGTGGAGGATGCGATTGAATTGTCAATTATTTGCTCAACAGCCCTTACAAAACAATGTAACATGAATGGCGTAGCACTGCGAGGTGGTAGATTCACAGGCCCTTACGGGTTTTCTTCTTCCTCTCTTCTCTGATTCGTGGAGTACAGAGTTAAATTTCAGCACCCGACATTTAGAGGGGGCCCATTTCATTTGGGCTGGCGTAAGCAAATTTCAGATTCCTGTTTCTGGTATCCAAGGCACGTTTGGTGTTTCCATTGCCATTGCCATTGCCATTGCCACTGCCGTTGGTATAAGTACCAATTGAAGGGATTATATACCATGCTCTATACACCAGGTAGAACGCAGCCTTTGGATATGTGAGTCCAACGTGAAGACACGTGGGTTCTATTAATCCAACGGCAACACACAGTATTTGAAGATCCAGATGCAACATAGTATAACCCCAATATCGGGACGAGATCATATAATATATGCTTCCCTTCGTAACATAATTATATAAATCAATTTAATTTGAGGAATTATGTTTGGAGTTTGGACTACCTAACCAATTTTAAATAGTAGACCTTTCTAACACGTAGACTTTTTAAATTGTCGTCTACCAATTGATAAACATTAACTTACCATTTCCCCCCTTAAAGATTTGTAACTATTAAATTGGTACAAGTCTAATTCATTTATAATAGACAAAATATATCTTAAAATATAATGTCGTCATCTATACTGGATATTTATAAGTAAATTTTCAAAACTAACCTCAGTAAACAATATTGTAAATTTACACAATTTTACAACTACTCGGTGTTTCCACCATAATTTCCTTTATCAATATTACTTAATTGTCATTATATTTATAAAAGTTACTAAAATTTCATTACTGTGGTTTGGATGCTTCTATTAATACATAATGTGTAATAAAAATCGATATCAAAATATATATCATAAAAGGAGAATAAAATGTAGAAACTAAAATTAACAAAGCATACAATAAATTGAAATAATTTCAACAGAACATTATATATTGACTTGATAATTTTTGTCTTAAGAAAATGGATTCACATGGCCGACGGCCAAAATAATGAAGCGAGCAGGCATACAACCCAGATGCCGCACAAGTGTCTGTTCTTCCGTCTCCTCCGCCTTCAAATCATTTTCCTTTTTCTCCTTTTGATTCCCTTTTTTAAAAGATTAAAGAAAAGATAATAATAATTCCGTCTCTTCATCTACATAGCCTTTAAATTTCATTCCAACTACCAAAATTTCCTGCATTTCCATGATTCCTTTTTCCCTTTCCTCCCATTTAATATTATAATCCCTTAACCCCACAACCCATAGAAGGCCAGATATCATTTATTTATTTTTTAGTATTGAACAAGTTTAAATTTTTAGAACTGGGTTTGGATCGAAAGATCACAAGAATCAGGTGTTAGGATATATTTTTCCATGAATGAGTGAGCCAATAAATCGTGATCATATATCATTTTTAACATTAGCATTATAGAGTTACGTTGTCGAAATATAGATGGACATTGGTTTCACGTTGATGACACGAAGTGCATGTTCTAATCCGTGTCCCCATGGATCTTTATGCAAATTAGCCTCACGAACATTTTTCTTGAGGAATCTTGGCTATCTGTCGGTTCTAGATGTTACCGCAAATGAGAATTGGAAATGGCACTCCCAATTCAATCCCGTGGAATCGCTCGTCGGTTGTTACTGCATTGCGTCAGAGGCATTTTCCGACGAAAAAGCAAGAACCTCTTTTACCGAACTGCCCTCCTGTGATTCTTAGGCAGCCATTGTTTTTTCTCTTTGGTTTTTGGGTTGCTTTATCTTCTGTTAATTTTCTTTTGCTGTGGTTGCTGCTGCTGTTTATCGTGATGAACACCAGTGGGGGTTTTGGAATCCCTCCTTCAATAGGAAATTGTAGCGAGACTTTGTCAGGAAATTCTGTGAATTGTGGTGGTTATGATCAGGCAGATGTTGATTATTCGGAGACATGTCCCCGGGCTCGATACGTTCGGGTAATTTTGTTTTGCACCTATTCACCTTTCTGCATTTGCAATCATGGTGGTATTTTTGTGTTAAATTTATGTTGTTTTAAATTGCTGCTAGAAGTCATATGATCATTTGATGTGTGTGTTCCTAGTGGCACGGACATGAGCCCATAGTGTTAGTTTCCAATCTTTTTATTTGAAGCTTATGGGCCTTGTAATAAATACTTTACTTGAAGATTCCAGATGGTGCTGTGGATGCCCCATTGTTTTATCTGTCATCTTAATGGGATCAGATTGAGTTTCCAGTGCCATGGATTCTGCTTCATGTAGTCAATTTAGTTATTTCAATGATTATTTTTTCTAAAAATGTTGTTCTTTTTAATATTCAACTTCAAAATGGTGGTTTTTTAAAAAAAGAGGCTAATGCAGTAGCATTGTTTCAATATCTGACATCGTATGATCAAAAACTGGAGCTGTGACTTTCATGTACGTGAGTGACATTTTTCATTTGGATTTTGGGTTAGAGATGCTAGATGTGCACTCATTTGGTGTTCATGGCTTCTTTTTGCAGTACAATGAAGTCCTGGGCAAGGGTGCGTTCAAGACTGTGTACGTATTTAATACTCGAACTTTCTTTTTTTTTCCCTTGTGCAGTTTAATCGACACCTGATCGACAATGGCCAAAAAAGCCATTAAGTTAATGAAATTTTTCTGTAGCTATAAGGCGTTTGACCGGATGGATGGGATAGAATGTGCGTGGAACCGAATGAAGTTAGACGATGTGTTACGCTCACCTGAAGATTTAGAAAAATTGTACTCTGAGGTGCATCTTCTTAGACAACTGAAGCATGAAAACATTATCAAGTTTTATGATGCATGGATTGATGACAAGAAGAAGACTATCAATATGATCACCGAGCTTTTCACTTCTGGAAGCCTAAGACAGTACGCTTTGTTGTTTTCTCATTTTACTTTTTGCATCATAATTGTATTAGTTTGAATCAATATTTACGTTGGTTGTTAGATACCGTAAAAAGCATAGAAGTGTGGATATGAAGGCTATAAAGAATTGGGCGAGGCAGATTCTTCGAGGCTTAGACTATCTTCACAGTCAAAACCCGGCTGTAATTCACCGGGATTTGAAATGTGACAACATTCTTGTTAATGGCAACTGTGGGGAAGTCAAAATTGG
Organism: Dorcoceras hygrometricum; assembly: GCA_001598015.1. Taxonomy (NCBI): domain Eukaryota; kingdom Viridiplantae; phylum Streptophyta; class Magnoliopsida; order Lamiales; family Gesneriaceae; genus Dorcoceras; species Dorcoceras hygrometricum. The sequence goes on from KV014852.1 coordinate 318,499, forward strand.
GGACCTTGGATTGGCAACCATCATGCAGCAGCCTACTGCTAAGAGTGTCATTGGTATACTGCCACATTCTTACTTTTACCTCTGAAATTACAGTATCAGAAGTGCTCACTCCTTGAGTTTTTTGGTCAGGAACACCGGAATTCATGGCTCCAGAGCTTTATGAAGAGGAATATAATGAACTAGTTGACATATATTCCTTCGGAATGTGCATGCTGGAAATGGTCACGTTGGAATATCCTTACGCTGAATGCAAAAATCCAGCTCAAATATATAGGAAAGTTACATCAGTAAGTTTACTTATGGCATTCTTTGGATGTTGCATTGTGACAAACTACTCCATAGTATCCTAAGATATTACCATTTTGGTAGGGTATCAAACCTGCTTCTCTTGGCAAGGTGGCTTCAACTGAAGTCAAAGAATTCATAGAGAAATGTTTGGTTCCAGCTTGTCAAAGGTTATCTGCAAAGGAACTTCTTAAAGACCCGTTTCTTCAAATTAATCATGCCAAAGAAAGCCCTCATGACTCATTGAATATACCAAGGGAAGTTCCTCATCCTGTGAGATTAATGAACTGTGGTCCTCGTTCTATGGATATAGATTCTGAATGTACTCTGCCTGTGAGCTCGGACTCTAATTGCATGACTCCTAGTTCTTCTGTGCTAGAGGTTCAGCGTCTACACCGTAACAATGAATTTAGATTGAAGGGAAAGAAAAATGATGACAACTCCATTTCATTGACTCTTCGTATTGCTGATCATGGTGGTAAGTTTGAAACTGCCTAGTTCTATAGTACATTGGGCAATACTCCATATGGCATAAATGTTGGATTTATTGTCCCTCATGTTTTTATGTCAGACCAACAATTTCTTTTAGACATCAAACCAAGTGCATGTTAAATAGATGTGATGTGTGCTAGGACCAAACTACTTCTGGAAATTTGAATGAGAGACTTTTTTCTTTCAATGCAGGCCGTGTGAGGAATATACATTTTATTTTCTACCTTGATTCAGACACGGCTCTTGCAGTTGCAGCAGAGATGGTTGAGCAGTTAGAGTTAGCAGATCATGACGTGGCTTTCATTGCTGACTTTATTGATTTCCTTATAATAAGAATCTTGCCAAACTGGAAGCCTTCATTTGATTGCCATTCCAGTGGAGAGATAAGTGCAAGTGGCATGACATTGATCAAAGATCAGTGGGAGAGATCATCACCTGATGGTCCAGCTGAGTTAATGGTCAAACAAGGTGATGGATCTGAATTTCAAATGGATCCTCAAATTTGTCAACAACATGATCTGGCCGATTTGTCTGGAAATTCCAGTTTCATGTCATCTTATGGAGCATTTATTATGTCTTCTCCATGTTTGATCGCTACAAGAACCGACAAATTTTCGGTTGGATCTCTGGCTTATGAGGCTCCTGGTGAGAATGTTTCTAAAGATTGTAACGGAGAAGTAATGGAATTTCGAGATTTATATTACGACTGTGTAATGCATGAATCTGGAAATAGCTGTTTAGAATGTCCATCGCTGGATCAGCTACGAAGAGTTTCCAAAGCTGGTAGCCAAACTAGCAGTTGTTCAAGTTTGACTCTGCTTGATGCAGATCCTGAAACTCATTTGAAATTGGAGCTTGATGCGATTGAAACACAATACCAACAATGGTTTCAAGAACTTTCCAGGATGAGGCATGAGGCCGTGGAGGTGACCAAGAAGAGATGGATGTCGAAAAAGAAAGTGGTTTTTTCATTGAACAAGTAACGTTTGTTGCTTTGCTCTTTACTTATCCATACTCAGCATCCAAGTTTTAAATCTTCTGGCTGAAGATTTCTGATGAGAGTCCACTTCTTTTACTTTTACAATTTTTTCCTCTTTCGTTGGCAAGTGATGGAGCCTCTTGGAACCTCCTTGCTTGGATGCGGCTTTCCTTTGTAGACTACTGTTATATTGTGTCTTATGAGATTGTACATACTTGTTACTCTGCAGTTGTTCTATCATGCACACTACAAGAAAACAGAATATCTGATGTGGGTTTTATCAGGTAGAGCTTTTAGGCAAATACGTTTAAGAAGTTGAAAATGATCCTATCTCAAGTCTGTGAGTTACGAGTCTACTCCCCGAGTTTGATCTTGACTCATATTTGCACTTGTGCTATCTACTTTTTAAAGTTGAAGTGATTAAATTGGTACACCACCACACCTTTCCTAACTTTTTTTCATATTAAAATTAGATAAAAAATCGAGGTTTGATTTATATGGCCAATGCCTTCTACATTTTATTAATGGTGACCTTTAGCATTCCAAATTTAGGGAAAACGAAAATGGTGATGTGCGGAGTACCATGATCCCATGTCCCATTTCATGAAAATAAGTTTGATCATAATAAGCCGGGGCCGGCCGAAGTTGAATATGACGAGGATTGCAAGCCTATGTGTACCTCCACATTGTGAATTTGTAATTTAATTTTTATCAGCATTTTCTTAATCTTGTCCATATATTTAATTGTAATAGTGGCACCCTTTAAATAATCCTGGATCACTTCCGGGCCATTTTTTTTTATTATAATAACACCGCCAACTTGCTCGGAATCATCACTCTATCTTTATTTTATACGCGTTTGCTTCGCTCATCAACTAGTTTTTCTGTCTTTGTTTTTTTCTTTTCTTTACTATCATTAATTTGTCCGAGTTCACCATATTAAACAAATACTATAATTTGTTGCAAGAAAAACATTTTCCATATAATGAGGTATATATTGACGCTGACAGATATATCCATTTGCTCTACCCTTTTCAACGACATTATATGGTTCAATATAATTTCTGACACATTTTTGAAGATGGGAGATTATAATTTGATCGGTCCAAGATTTTACAGCTGCTACAGATGCAGAAATCCTGTTGCTCTTCATGATGATATCGTTGCAAAAGGGTTTCAGGTGAAGCAATATACATGCTTATATATATATGTGTGTGTGTGTGTTGTGTGTGTCCTCTCTCCAATAATTACTATCTTCAAATCTTGCTATTGCGATGCGATTGTGTTTGCTTTATAATAATAAAAACCATTCAATATCATCTGGTCCAAGATTAACAAACATTGAAGCTGAATGATGTACTAGAAGAAAGTTGAGGTACCATAAGTACTGATCAAGATGGTCAACTATATATATAAATATAAAATAAGAAGTTGTATATCCAAATTAACTAGGTTTCAGTTATTCGATTTTGAATCAGTCGAGAAACGGGAGAGCGTTTCTTTTCTCACACAGCATGAACGTAGTTTCGGGGCCGAAAGAAGACCGGCAGCTGATGACGGGGCTGCACATGGTGTCGGACGTCCACTGCGGCGACTGTGGGGAGGTCTTGGGATGGAAGTATGAGAAAGCTTACGAGGATTCTCAAAAATACAAGGAAGGAAAAGCTGTGCTCGAAAAGTTCAAGATTGTCGATGAAAAACGCTAGCCGAATTTTCTTCTTCTTCAACCAATATGTACACAGATATACTTCAATTTATTGGAAAATGAATAAACTTAATTTGAAAATATTTTGCAGTGCTGATTCTCATTGATTTATTTGTGAGACTCCATACGAACATTTATGTGTTTCGAAATCCAAAACTGATAGCATCTGGGAGTCGAACAAATACAGATCCTAGTTGCTTCATGTAAATTGATATGTAATGGTCCACTTGGTGAATGATTGTCAATAATTTTGAATTATAAGATATAGAGTGTGTAGAATTTACATAAGAGGAATGAGATTAAACATAGAAATTTACACTTTGAAGAAATATTTAACAAAAGACTTTGGTGTAAAGTTATTTATGCGTGCTTTGTCAAGAGGGAATATTGAGTAAGAATGTCGAATTCTAATATGGAAAACAGAGTTTCATCGGCAATAACTAAAGATGTATATATTATATCATAAGAAGTCAAGGATCGCTTAGGTAAATAATCGTTGTGAGAAACCAAGATTCGAAATGGTGCAAACGTCTCTTCAAATAGAATATAATTGTTAAGAGTACACCGATTATATATAGATATCTTATTGCATAAATTTTGTTTGAATATCACCAACTCCTCTAATAATTTTTCAAATATTCAAGTTATCGTTATATTAACCCCGACAAAATTAGGAGTGCCCGAACTATCCTAGCTCATGTGCAAAAGTATGTGTTCAACTATGCCGATCGGCATGGACCACGAAGGTATGAACCAGATCGTTTCTGATAATGTTGGAGCATTACTTGGTTCGACTTGGTATTTCAAAAAATGGTAGGGAAGTATGGACTTTGGAGGACGAAAAAAAGAAAAAAGAAGAAGATATCATTACATTATATTCAAATACTAAAATTAAAAGTTTCAAATTATTTAGCAATCAATATATCCTATTTTTCTTCAATATTTTGAAATGCTCGAAAATGCATTAACTTACAATGCCTACGTTGAGAATGTCATTCTTGTTTTCAAAAGACATGTTTGGGAATATCGCAAATGAGAACATTATCTTGCTTTTATTTTTGAGAAAGGTGAACGGTGTAGTTTCTTGTATTTCTGGGAATAGATGAATTGGAGAATACCAAACGTCTATTTATCCACTATCCTCTATTTATCCCTTATCCGCCTTTCAATCCGCCTTTCAAGCTTCCATCAGGCACTACACCATATTATCGTGGAACCTCAACGAGTTCATGCTCTTCAAAACTACTTTTTCTTCATTATTTCCAACAGCTAACTCAGATGACACATTAATCATTATTCAATAAAACAAACAAAAAATGGGATTCCAATTAAACTGGCATTAGCATATGCATAATAGAAACTCGATCACACGATCCATTACAACTATTTCCAATTATAAGATCCTGGCAGAACATCGAAATCAATTAAATTAAAATACAAATGGAGGAGTTATGTCGGTATGTCTCACGATAACCAGATACTTTCACTACTAAGTAGAATATTACAAACTACCACATCACAATAGAAAATCAACCTCCATTTGCGTAGCGCAAATCCCATTAAAGCCTTTTACCTACGAACAGGCGACCTACTGTAGAAGTAAACATGAAACAAGTAAATACACAGGTAGTCAAGTTATGTGAAATGCTTTATTAAATTGCTTTGGTGCAGCAAAAGATTCACACCATTTTGGAAGAACATCGTTCTCTCTTTGAAATGCATTCGTGGGATTCATTTTTATAATTTTTATGGAAGAGACCACAGAAATACCAGCAGAAGAGCAAGTACTTCACGAGATTGATTTACCTCCGGTATCTTGCATATTCTGGACTCCTGGCTCTGTCAAATGAAGGACCATTATACCTATCATAAACTGGGCTTCTAGCACGCTCATAATCAGGACTTGGTCGACCTCGGCGAAACCCTGGACTTGGTGATCTCTGGTAAGGACTACCTCCACGCCTTCCAAAATCCCTTCTTGGACTATTGAATTTTCCACCCCCCCTCTCATCATCATCTCTCAAGGCATATTCAACAGAAACCACTCTGTCCAGTATCTTACTGCAAATTCACAGAATACATGTCAGCCCAGACGATATCTTAATTACAGTCAAAGCATAGAGTAGCCATGCAATAAGATTCAGAATACAGTCGCAAACCAAATCAACTGTCAAACATACCTCATGGCCATACAATACATGTTAGCCCAGAAGATACAGAAAATACAGACAAAGCATATAATAGCCATGCTATAAGATTCAGAATAAAATCACAAACCAAGTCAACTGTCAAACATACCTCATGTGCGTACACTCTAAAGCCTTTGTGGCTTCTTCTTGTGTCTCAAATTGCACAAATGCAAAATTTCGCCGAACACGTACATTGAGAACTTTCCCATAAGGCTCAAAGTGTCTTTCTATATCCCGGTCCCTAGTTCGCACGGGATCAAAGTTGATAACAAACAGTGTTTTAGTAGGTCTCTGATTTGCTGCTCTCCCATCACGATGCCTACCACGTTCACCCTGTAGAAAATAACATTACCAATACAATGTTCTTAGCAATTGAAAAAAAATCTATCGCAAATAACAAAGTGTAATCATATTTGTTCATTTCGAAAGAGAAAAACACAAGCTTCAACTGGAAAATGCTGAACATTGCGATACATGACCAAATCTATAACCTATTTAGAAGGAAGCATATACCCTTGCCCATTCTACTGACAATCGCCGCCTGTCATACCCAAAGGGGATGTTATCAAGACCACGGATGGCATCATCAGCATCACGTTCATCCTCAAAATACACAAAAGCAAATCCTGCAGGGGAAAACAAAGCATGAGAAGCAGAGTCAAGACATATAACCATCGTACTGAGGCCTTGCATTGAAAACTTGCATCATCTAAGTCAGGAAAATTTTCCTGTTTGAAAATAAAATAACATACAACACCTGCAAATATGCGAAGGTTCTGATGAAAGTAAGGATGTAGAGGCATTGCATGAAGAACTAAAGCAAGACGAATTATGTAGGCAAGTAAAGGCTAGATCCATTGGTCAGGCCTCAGTAGTCATTGCTAAGCATGCTTCATCAATTTCAGAGCACAGAGTTCAGTACATTGAAGAAATGGCAAGCTAGACCTCATTGATCGCCTTATCATTAGTGATGGTAGGCATGAGATGATGAGGCATGACATGATGAATTCATAGACCTCACCATTACCATTCTGGTGAGAGAGCAACTTTAAGCATTCAAGAAAGTCAAAGGGAAGATTGGGTGATAGATATGTAGAATGTTTCCATCTGCCATAAGGAGAGCAGGTAAGCAGTTATGTAGCCTTGGCGTTAGAAGTTTTTATGCAGAGAAGACTGCAAGCCAGAATAGAAGCTCATTTTCCTTTAGCAAATGTTCCTGCGTCAAAACAAACACTTAAATGTGGAGATCTTCCCTGACAAATATTCTACTGCCCTGCCATTTTCAATTTTTCAAGTCAATGAATTTGCTCACCCTCACATTTGGAGGGGTGGCTTCGTTAAGGTTTCAGGTGTCGAAAAAACAAATGTCCGTGGTGAACTATTACGAGCATCATACCAACTACTATACGGGTTTCCACAAAGTTCAAAAAAATCTGAAAAAAATGAGGTATGGGTCCTTCTTTTCTAATTACTATGAATTAAATAACACGAAACCGAAGAAAAAAAGAAAGTTCAAATATTCATCAGCAACCATACACCAATTATGCGTTCTACCAATCACCTCATCCCACCAATAAAGAGATACAGGTGCTCTAGCTACCAGCGGGAGCTACAGAAAACAGAAATAAGACTTCAATCGCACGACAAAAAATATTAAAGAGCTTCCAAACACTACATCAAACAGAAAATAACGCATTCGCAACAATGATAAGAAGTAAACAGAATGGATCAACAAAAAACAAACTAAATCTTCTTTGCGTACCAGATTTCATGTCGACGCGGTCAACCCTTCCATATTTGGAAAACAATCGCTCCAAGTCCGATTGCCTAGTCTCGTACTCGAAATTTCCACAGAAAATCGGCCTCATCTTGGTTCACTGACCTAGGGAAAACAAAATACAAATACGAATAATCGTAAATGCACGATTATTATCCCGAAAGCGAAACACAACAAGAGATCGTCCAGAAGATTTTATCACAGGATACTTACTCCCCCTTCGTAAACACAATCACAACTGAAGAACCCTAGCCTCGCGAACCCACCCGTAACGATTGCAAGTCCGAAAATGGCACAATGTTTTGTTTTCTAAAGTAAATAGTAATAAATAAAAATAGCACCGCGAGGTCGGATGCCCTAATATTGCCCGACGACGTGGAGCAAATTGATTCGTTGAAAGATATTAACGGACCTTCGCAATTCGCATGGCAAAGCCCATTACCTATGGATACAGCTTTCAAAATATAGCAGCCCATTTTTAAACCAAACAGCAAAAAGGCCCATTAAGAGACTTGTGAAACCAACAGCAAATCTTACGCCCGCTTTGGTCTACCCAGCCCACTGTTCAAATTCAAAGGCATATACTACCGCTTGTACTCCATTTTTAATATGTTTACCAAAACGTATGACTCATGAATAGCCAACATTAAAATACTACTTACGATTCATATGACATAAAAATAAATATCAAGTTTAAAACTATCCCAGATCAAACGTCATATTAAGTTATGACAGCAAATTAGTTAAAAGTAGATTTAGTTTGGTACACAACACATGACATTGAAATAGTCCAAAGTATGGTTGATAAGTGATGAGATATTTACTTTGGCGTAAATTGAGAATGATTGCGAGTGTCTTTATTTTATCCAACAAACGTCCACATCTACCCAACAATAATGGCATAGCGTCCATGCCATGTTGTTTGCTTCGTTCAATTTGGTTGGTGACATGAGATACAAATTAGGAGTATAGATATATGGTTGCGCGTGCATTTTCTCACATGACTTGGTCTACAGAAAGTCTTCACCAAGCACAAAATACTCTCGTTCGATGTTTTAAAATTGAGCATACGACGACCGATTCGACGGAGAACTAGTTATTGTTAAATCGATCAAACCAGTTTCATTTTCTTTTTTTTTAATCTTGAAAACTAGTATTTAGTGATTATGTACATATTTACTCAGTATTTGAATCAATAAATATACTTTTGTTGACTACTTAAATATATATTTCAAATTTCATAAAACATATTTTCATTATGTTCTATTAATATTTTATTGATATACAGTATCCAATAGAAATAGTTAGATTTTTCTTCACGTTTAGAATTTAGATATCACCGTTGTGGTTTCTTCTCTTACTAAATCCAATGGACAAATATTCTTGTCAATTTCTCTTAGGAAATTTCCACACCATTTTTAGGAAATTGATCGGATGTGGACTTTCGGAAAGAATCTAAGTTCATCTTGTCATGAGACTTCTGAAGCTCTAGTATTTGTTCCTTTTATCGAAGAAATCGTTGCCAAATTGATGGTTGATCTCATCATGTAATGGAAATAATTAATAAGTACGACACCTTTTTGCCATAAAATTGGCTAATTCCCAGAGAAGATAGATAACTTTAAGCAAAGCACAATCACGATGTTTCACACTTTTTCGTTCATTTCTTGTCTTTTCACGTGAAATAAGTGACAGACCTCCCTCCAAATCTCATTCCTTAGATACCTAAACTTTATCTCACATCAACAGTCTTGGAAAAGATTCCCATGTAACAAAAGCTGAAATTGGATGAATGAAACTTGACATTTAAAAATCCATATATTAACACTCTCTTTTCTAAAAAAAAAATAAATAAATAAACAACAGTGTATCTTTATCCATCGGTTAGCGATACAAGCACCAGAGATTATGATGAAAGTTATATGTATGATGATGTTGTCCGCCACACTTGCTCATTCTGATCAAACAGACTTGGTGGCATGACATACTCAGAGGCGTAAGCAAAAGATGGGGAGAGTGACAGAGACGTGCATGAGGGACATGATGTAGTCCATAGTTTACTTGGTCAATTTCCTTTTGCAAAAATAACATTCTACCTGTCTATATTTGAGTTTATTCAAATATATTTAGAAAGGTTGCTTTTTTTACCTGGACATGTATCAATCACAATATGAATGAATGAATACTTTAGTATATTGCAAGATCAAAGAGACACAAACTGCTAATTAATGTGATATCGACACGAATATTAATTTTTGACATTAACATCTACGACAGTCTATCTACTCTACGTCATAAATTGCAGAGTTAAATGGGAAAAATTGGAGAATTTATCTGAGAATACACTTAATTTATTAATCCCAATTAAATAAAAGCAAAACAAAAGAAAAGAAAAAATTGTATACCATACGCTGGAGAAATGTTATCGGTAAATCATTTCGTCACCATGATCCGACGATCCAGGTTTCTTGCAACTTTTCAACCTCAAAAGTCCGTACAGCTTCCGAAACTCTTTCGGCACTGTGTCCTTCCAGGGAACGCCCCCGGCTTCCTCCACCGCATACGGAGGCACCGGCGACGACGAGGCACTGTTGTACAGATGTGGTCCAGCCTTTACGGCGTTCCTTCCGTTCGAATGCAAGGCGGTGATCACCGATTTCAAGGCGCGACTTGGCGAGCTGCGGTTCACTAACATCAGTTCGGCAATTTCCGCCGGGCTCATGGTGGCGCCGGTCAGAAAGATTTCCTCCACTTGTGGGAACAATTTGTGCTCCTTAAGACCTAAATAATTGCAGGCCAGATTTTTGAAAGAATTGAAATCGCAATTGGGAAAGTGGATGTGAACATCGATTCTTCCAGGCCTCAGCAACGCGGAATCAATCCCCTCCTTGCTGTTCATCGTGAAAATAATGATCTTTTCTTCCTGGAAATTTGAAATCCCATCCATAAAATTCAGGAAACCGGCTGGCGTGGTCTTCGCTGTGGCCTTCTCCGAAATATACCGATCCAAATGTTCAACCACGATCAAAGATTTACACGTGGTCTGCAACAGAAGCGTGTTGAGATCAGAGTCATCCGCGACCTGCGATAAATTAACGCTGTACACGTCGTATCCAAGCAAATCCGACACGGCCGCGATGAAGCTGGATTTACCGGTGCCGGAAGGTCCATACAGCAGGTAGCTGCGTCTCCAAACACGCCCTATCTTGTGGTAATACTGCTTGGACTTCATAAAGGTCTCCAAATCACAACGAATCCTGCTTTTCAAATCCGAGTCCATAACGATAGAATCGAAAGTAGCCGGATGATTGAACGGAGCCGATTTCCACCTACCATTGATATTATTATGAATCCTCAATTCTTTCCTCCTCTGGTCAATATCATCAGAAACAGTATGTATGTGTTGAAGATATGGTTTCAAAATCCAACGCTTATCCTTTTTCTTGATTTTCAACACGAAACTTCTCGCAACAACCTGGTTCTCGCAATCCCTCTTGACTCTATAGTGCCACGAAACCCTGGATCCAAGAAACAAGTCGTGGATGACCTGATCATCGTCGATGGACAGAACGATGTCGTTCGGCTTTTTCCCGGCGATGAGATTGGTGAAATCGGAGTCTTCCAAGGAAGCCAAAGAATTGACGTACAGCAAAACCCGGCGGAAAAACTGGTTTTCCTGGTAACTCGAGTCGGTGAACTCGGGGACCTTGAGCTGTAAATGGACGTGAAGGCCTTCGTCGACCCAGTCGACAAAATTCCTCACCGCGTAGATGAGACCAGTGCGATGAAGAAACAACCGGAAGAGAAACAGTGAGCATACAGCTGAGAAAGTTACCAGTATCAACTGTAAAGGAAACATGGCTCTCTCTAGTGCAATAGAGGAGATTGGTTGAGTGTTGATTTGCGTTTTCGATCAGATGAATGAACGACTCCTATGAGGGGACAATAGTATGTCGTATGTAAGGGATTACGGATGTTGTGAATGAATATAGTGGATCGGAGAACAGGGGTCCGATGAAAATAAAATCCTGCTTGCGACCTCTCTCTGTTTCGTTTCCTTTTTATATATATTTTCAAAAAGTGATCATTTGTCTGATAAAAGATGAAAACGATAATAAATAACGATAATTATTTCTTGATGGAAAACTCTAATTATCTATTTTCTACACTTCGAATTCAATATCTGACACTAAATTCAAAAAAGAAACTAATGAATCCGTTTATCCGTTCGAGGCGTGCAACACCACGAGTCAATAATTTATCTTCCACGGCATTGATTCATTATAATATAGGTTAATACATATCATATTATAATTAGTACAATAATAAAAATCCGGCGTCCATTAATCAGATTAGTTTCCTAGTAATGAGTCTTCTTTTGCATTAACAAACTATAAATTTCCAGCAAAAACCTGTTCACAAAAGCCTCTAATCCGGGCTACCGTATAAGATTTTATTTAAAGACTAGAGAATTGATTGTCAAAGTACAAACATATATAGACGGTGGATTTGGTCTATTTATTAGGTGATTACTTTTTCCATCACCACTTATTAAGTTCATACGTGTTGACATATATGATCGATTCATCTCAGAATCTGTGATTTTTCAATAAATGAATGACTCATATAATCTTTAATAACGATGTTTATAATGAAATCCAAAAATTATCATTATTAATAATCTATATTATGAAATATTCGTACCCTATCCAATTCAATAAACCAAATGGACCATGTTGACTAAATTTTTAATCATCCGTGGGGCGAGAGGAAACTGAAGAGAGAGAGAATCACGACAGGGAGCCGTAAAGGTTAGGAAAAACAAAATGCGAGATGATCATTGTATCCCAAACCATTCTGGTTTATATATAAAAAAATTGCAACGTTGTGTGGTTCGAATCATTGCCGCATCGTTACATTATTAAATAAATCCAACTTATCGCAGGAAACCGGGGATGTGGCCTCACAGCCGTTGGATACGCGATAGAGGACAACCCATGGTGAGAATTTCTTTAATAAAATTGATTGGGTGAGAAAGATTCGGTTGGGTGGTGCCACTTTATTCTCATCGGAACGAAGCTATACTTTGGAATTTTAATATGGCATTCCCCGATCTTGATGTTAGGTGTATCCTGATCCGACTGTATTAATATATTATTGCCTTTCTTTATTGGAGACTTAAATGTTGTAAATGGATTGATGGAGTTTGATTGGATGTATGCAAAAAAAAAAAATTAAATATTTTCAAGCACAACGTGAGGCATTTAATATTGCATACAGTATAATTGTGAAGCTGAGGCAAACTACATGAGGATATCTAGTTCAGACAATGAATGAATAACACGAGAAATTGCCATATTTATTATTTTTATGAAAAGGAAATTACACAATATGTTTTTTACAAAAAAGATTAACAATTAAATACCAAAAGTAATAACCTGGGAAATTGATTTGATGGCTGTCCAAGGAGCCGTGATGTGCACCAAATTTCCTTTGCATTTCATTATTTTTGTTAATTATAATATAAGATGTTATATTAATATCGCGTGGGAATCTGATTTTGGTGCCCACAGATACTGAGACATGATTGGTGAGAATTAAGTAATGTGGCAAAACAAAGACCCTCCAAACGCCTCTTAATTATCTCCTAATACCGACACGCATACAGCTCACGAGTTGTATGAAGATGATGGACTCTTAAAAATTCTTTTTAACAAAGTTCGTGTAATTATGATTATGATTATGATCATGATTACTGTTATAAGTGTTATTAGTTATGCTTAATTGTTTATTAGAACTTGCTCGAATTAAATTATACTCACATTTTCCAGATTACTTGGCCCAATGAAAAAGTGAAAACCAAAGTGAATATTGGGCTACAACGTAAAGATTGCCTACTCGCCAAAAAACGAGTAAAGAAAGCGATGCTTGTGAATATTTACAACTCTCCAGGCCCACTAATTAATGGGCAGTTGGGAACCTTAAACTTGGACTTTTGTGGAGTTCCATATATTTTGCAGGCTGAGACAAATCAATTCAAACCGTAATATTTGTTCTCCCAATTTGTAAACACCAAAGTTATACAAGTTACCTTATTTTTAAACTGAACTTACTGTAATTTTTAACCACAAATCTAAATTTTTTACATGATGATGATGTTAAACAACAGACTTTCAATGTGCCCCATGAACTATTTAGCTCAACAAATAGCCGAAACTCTTATTTAAAAAAACACGCTAAGGTCCATATGTAAACTGCACGAAAGTTAAAACGATCGAATAAATTGAGTCGGCGGTTTTCTCAAAATGAATTGTAAAGTCTTTTTTATTTAATTAGTGTGACAGCATATCAACTATATTTTATAATCTGGACAGATTTGAGAGGCCCTTTTGAGTTATTTTTATACAAGCAGTAGTTATTAGTTAACAAAAATAAAATAACAAAATAAAGAAATTAAACTAAGATTTCATGGCAAAAAAGATCATTGCTCCAATTGGATCAAAGTAAACTACGACAAACTCTCTTAGAAGTAAAAACCTCCATCCCATCATTTCCTTTACTAACCTCCGGACAACTAAATATAATTTCCTCACATACCTCTGTTACTTGACAGAGTAAACATTCCATTTTCTTAATTTACGATCGATTCTTGGATCGTTATTATATTAATTTATGCTACACTAATTTAATTTCTCTCTCTTTCATATATGTTTATTTTTGTTCGATTTCGAATTCATCATAGATTACATTTTATACTGTCTATGAATTTAGTTAAATACTTTTATGTTTACACAGTTACTTATAAAATATTAATTAAAAATGAAACAAAATGAAGACGAAACAAGCTTGGAACATAATGTTCATGCGTGGTAACAGAGCAACGAGGAATATGTGAGATTTGGACTCTCCTGAATAGATCACATCGTACAAACTAAATTATATTAAATCTAAGGTGGTAGTCAATAATAGTGGGCACAGAGGATTAGCCTTCTCTCGAGAGGGCATAAAGATTAATAAACCACTTTCAACTGTTATAAATTCCATCATACTTTATTGCTAACCTTATCATTACCGTTATTAAATTGCTAAAGCACATGAAAACCGACTTCCGTGGGTAAATTCAAAGTAGAAATCTATAGAAAACAAAGATAATCACATATACTCGATGATAATAAATTTTTATTTAAGGAATCGAGAACGTAAAATTGTAACAAAAATGCCGATGAATTTCGAAAACCCTTGTGAAGCCATGCATTTCATTCCAGAGAACCTTGAAACATAAAGGTAAAACGACATCTAGAATCGTCACAGCTGCAAGCAAAGTCAAGGCAACGCACATCCAGCGTGTGGAACAACAAAGTTCACCCAATGTTAAGCCACCTAATGAACAGTAGGGAGTACTTCTGTAGCTTCAACAAAATTACTCTTGCTGTGATGGATTTATTCCTCATCATCAGCATATAATATGCTATGCAAGAACAATGACAATTCGAGTAGCATCAGCAGCCGCGATTCGTGCACTGAATCCCAGAACAGGCATGTAGTTGAAAATTTTAGAATGAAATTCGGCTGGCGAATTTCGACTCGTATAATTTGGATAATCTAATTGTTGCTGTGAAATCGTTTTGATGGCTGTCAAAAGTGTGATGGAACATGCGTGAGGTAGAAGTAGATGTTCAGGAATCCCCTAGGGGACAGCTGAATGCAGCGCTTTAGCTCTTTTATCGTCACTGGCCCCATCCAAGAGGCGATACCAACCTTAACTATGACTACTTCTCTGAGCCTTTATAGGTAGTTTCTTTTTCCAGAATCGATACTTTACTCACTAATCATCTTTCCTTTATTTTTAACCGATGTACTAGAGGCGTGTGTCACGCTTGTTTTCGAGTATATATACATACGAGTGTGATCAGATGATTAGTCCTATCATTTCCGGCATCCTTCTCATCTTAATATACATTTAAAGTAGAAGAATTTTAGGCTATCCCATATTTTGAAATGGCTAGCCAACAGCCTCGTCCACCATGGTTTCGGTTCCCTGCATTAGGCAATCGTCCGGTTGCACCTGCTCCAACACCCACTCCCTACCCTGCTCCTCCACAGCCAGTTCCCACCCGTCCACCCGCACCACTGCCGCCTATAACGCGCCAAATGATTCCTGCGATCCCAACTATCCAGCCCGTGCAACCAACTCAAACTCAAGAGTCAGCGCCTCCACCTAGTACTTCCCCTCCACCACCATCACCTCCTGTTCCACCAAGATCTCCACCAAACCCTGCACCAGGTGCAGCTCCACCAAGTCCTCCAATTTTAACCGAAGCACCGGAAACAGCTCCAGGAAGATCCCCAGCCACAAGCCCAGTACAGGCCGCAACTCCACACAGGTCTCCACCAGCACAAGTTGAACCTCCAAAGAGGTCTTCAGTTGTATCTCCCACTTTTCAACCAAGTTCCTGGTCACCACCAGCACAAGTTGAACCTCCAAAGAGGTCTCCAGTTGTATCTCCCACTATTCAACAAAGTTCCTGGTCACCACCAGCACCTTCCCCAGCCATTGATCGGAATGCAACAGCTGCAAGAAATGTACCACAATCTTCTTCTCCCACATCTGCATCTCCTAAAATAAAAACGAAATCGCCATCCCCATCATTGCCAACTTCTCCACCGTCAAAACCTGTTGCAAGTCCTGCATCAAATGGTGCCATAGCAGGGGACAAGCCAGCGACACCTGTTTCTTCGGAGAGAACCCCGGAGCGATCTCCCAGACTCAAGCCTTTATCGAACCCCCCATCTCCTTTCACTCTGCCACCTACTCAGAAGACTGAAGAAGAGAGAGAGCCAAAGTTTCCTGCTGAAGTTGAACAAAAGACGGTGCTGGTGCAAGAAACCATTGAGAAACCAAAGGAAATGACTAATCTTCATAACAAACGCGTTGATTCCAGTGGGAGGAAAGACCACCTGACGAACGCTAAAGGACCTAGCAAAAAAACTACTGATTCCGAAGAGTCGGGGACGAAGGTGATAACACTTGCAGGGGAGAACAAAGGTGCTATAATGGAATTAAGTACTACCCAGAGGAAAAACTACCCATCTGGAAACCCTCAGCGCATGCCCAACAACAATACCAATTACACTGGAAGTCACTTTGATCAGTCAAGCAGTGAAAGTGGCGAAGAAGGAAACACAAACAAGGATGGAAAAGCTAACAGGGGAAAGGAAATGCAGTCTTCACCAACAGCGGTTTTCTTGAATAGCAATGTCCAGGGAGTAAACAATTCAATCCTTTACAATTGTAACCATCGTCACAATGATCCTGGTGTGCATATATCTCTTACAAGAAAAGCAAATGGCAGCCGCCAGAAGGACCACCGCGGAAAAACAACACACTAAAAGGCCTGTGAGGTATACTTTTTTTTCTTTTTTTTTTCTGTGTGTTTCATTTATCATAAACTTGGTGCAGTAGCTCGCCAAATAACAATTATATCAATTGTGATTGCTTTAAGACAAAAAGGGCGTGGATTCTGATGCTCAAAATTGTAATCCAGTGGAAAAATGCAGCTAAAGGGAAAGCGTATACATTCTGTCCTATTTAATTAATGAGTGGAGAATACTATGTATCTCATCTTTGATTTAATAAAACCTCTTGTTATTGAGCAACCATAACTGAACTTTGGTGGTGATATATTTCTAAAACTATCGCAAGCTTGACGACAGACTGTAAGATATTCCAAACACAAATCAATCAATTAAATAATGTTTTTAAGTTTCACTTGGTATTTCCTCGGACAGAACAAATGTGTGTAGAATTCACAAGAATAACTGGTATATGTCTGCATTTGGGCACTGATTCCTCGTTCCTGTGTACAAGTATTGAATTGCCCTGGAAGAAAGCATTCCCATAGCAACACAATAAAGAATCTGTTACATACCCGCAACTGCAAGAAAAGCAAACATAATATTTGCTAGTTATGGAATGAAAATGAAAGAATGGTGATGATGATTCACAAATAGGAAGCTCTTAGATGAATGATCTTATTGAATCAAAGAGTAATCATATGCCTCTACGTTTTACACAAATTATACAGAAGAAGCACGTCCGAGTAATCCATAGTTACAGAGAATACAGAAGAATTATATAATAGTGATCTGTGGTTACATCATATACCTAATAAGTATATCTGATATTCAATACATTCACATCTTGTCACAGTTTCATACAATTTGATGCAGTTAAGTAAAACACAAGAACAAGAAAATGACTAATGCTATTTTCTTTTTGTCCCTGACGGAAAAACAGCTATATTTACACATAGATATTCAAGAATATATTTTTCCAAAAGCGAGAAAAAGATGGTGTAAGAATTACACATTTCGTAATGCTAATACCAAAGCCCAGGAAGATGCAAAATCTTGAGGCTGCAGCCTCCTCTACCTGTTGCGACAGACAGAGTGGCTTGACGGAAACAACTGACAAACTTTCTAATTAAACTTAATTAACGAAACATATGCTTTAAGAAAATTGAATGATACTTCCTACTGCGAAGTTTAGTTTCTAAACAGTCAACCGATGACTCCACAATCAACCATTCTTGAAGCCCAACAAAGCGTGTCGGAATCCCATATCGCTGGATTGACGGCCAGGTGATGGTGATAACTTGCACATTCATTTAATCTCATTCAAAGTTAGATTTAGGAAAGTTTAACTTCAGGTAATGAAAATTCATTCCTTGACACAAAGTAACATAGATCATGGGATCAACTTTCAATCCGCAAAGAATGGTGAAGCGTATAGTTTTATGACGATAAACAAACACCACCCTACATGTTTTTTATGACATAAAAGCATGTCTTTTTTTACATTCACTGAAAGAGACAATCAATTAAAACAAACAGCAATAAAGTAGACTTATGGACCAAAACAGTTAGAAAACAGAGAGAAGGGCAAAGTTATGTGAAAATAATTTTATTCCATATGATGATTTGTTTACATAGCACAGTATTTATGCTTTTACATGTAACAAATCTATTCTTTCTGTTACAACGAATCCAGCTACTGTAACCGTGAAAACCATATCAGAAAACCGTATTTAGCACAGAAGCTTATCAGCTGAGGATGGAGTGATGGGCTCGTCTTTGTTTGTTGTTCTTGGGCTGGACCTTATATTATTGGGTAATGCACTTATGTTGGGTTTTTGATTGTTTGACTTGTAATCTGTATTGGGCTCGGTTGATGGTTTAACTAAAACAATGCTCCACAGGCTGAAAATGAAAAGTGATGAAAATATCAAGCAAACACAAGTACAATAAGGCCGAATGCAACTTTATCATATAGAGAGCACCTTGGTGTTCGGTAATGGTAAAAAAAAACAGTGGGAAAATTATCTCGAGATTATACGTTTAATATCTATATAATATGTTCTTCCATTCAAATTAAATTAAAAATATATATATGTGCATGCTACCACTCACTGTTTGATGAGTGAATATTGCACGGAGCCAAATTAAGAACTCGCTTGCCCTACTAAGCTAACTTGCACGTTAAAAAGAAATAACACATTATTTTTTCTAAAAATGATAAACCATATACAATCTCAACATAATAGTTAAGCTTAAATCAATCTTCTGAGACCGATGTGAACTCAATAATAAAACAAAAGTTGAACTTAATTTCGGATTTTGTGATTGGTTTTGAGTTGAACATTTTATCGTCCGGCACATATCAAATAATTAAAGTGATGTCAAATAAATTCTCAAGGCTCAACATAATTCCGATTGAGATTTGGGAAGAATAGAAAATACTAAATACACTTGGACATATTCATTAACATATTTGAATCGATCTAAAAAACAGTACTTGAAATATGGATCCGTAATAAGATTTAATAGATTATCTTAATAACCCATGGTTGCATTAATTATTAGTGGATATAGCTCAGTGATTTTACGAAAAAATGAAGCCCAAACTACTTGTAGATGAAAAAATAGAAAAACAATTGATAGGGGAATAAATAAAGTAGGATGCATGCATGAATGAATGACCTAGAGGAGACTACTGTACAACATGTTGAGTACAAATTTGTAAAGCCAAACAAATGGAAAACGAAGAAGGAAGAATCCAAGGCAAGCAAGCTAGCCACTTTTAGCATATGTTTTTTACAAGCTGGACCCATGAAAACACACATTCTATCACCTTCATCTCCTTTGGTCTTAGCATATTCAGTAACCAAACATGCCACTATCACTCCTCGATCAATCTATCTATTTACGTATATAATTATCTGAGCCTACAAACCTCTGACTGACATTTTTTATCAGCTGACTGGCTTATTTGTTTCGGTCGTCACTGCTCGCCTTCAAATCACCCTTCACATCAAAATTAATTATCATAATCATAAGATGATTTGGTCGTAGATTTGTTGGTTTTCGTAAGTATGATCTGCTACTTATATATATCGTCAGTTCCTTCTTGATTGCCAATGGCTGGTTCTTTTGAAATTGTAGTAATAGATAAAAAAAAAAAACAAAGAGGCGAACAGCTGCATGGATATATATAGAAGGGACCAGCTAGATTTAAGGATGATACTTAACAATGAGGGCATGTTTGTGAATTCGCGCTAGTTTGGCTCCATCGAAGGCCACACATAGAGCAGCCAACAAGAGTCTCCCAAACAAAGGCTATCCTAGCGGGCCATCTATTGGTGACACGTGGCATCCATTTGTACCCCTTCTTCCTGTCCGGGCCCTCTCCATTATCTCTGCGACTCCACTTACCACTTAATATGCCTCGCCACCACCTTCACCGTTGCTTCAATTTCGTTCAATCTCCCAAGAAAAATGAAGGCAAGTAGTTCTCTTTAGTTCATTACCAGATATTAATAATTACATCGTACAAGTTTAATTTTATCCGAGCTACTTCGTGTTTTACGCGAAAAACAAACACATATGTTCTTGATTAACTTATTTAACGTTAACCTTTTTCTTTTTAATCTTTTTCACTTTACACAAGTGTAGATCTTCAACTGGGTTCACCGCAAGATTAAAGGTAAGATATATTGTCAGACCCTGTTAATTTTTTTTGTCTCTTTGAACTATCGATGCATGATGGTTAGACAAGTTGTATTTTAATTTGAAAAATCGACAGATGGATCGACAACTCAAAATGCAAAGAAAAATGGTGTTGTTTTCGATGAAAGTGGTGCTGCTAATCAGTTCCTGGCTGATAACAATGCGTTTGGCGATTCGTTGTTTGGTTGCTGGAAAGGAGGGATTTTAACTATAGGAACATTTGGTTACGATCCATTGATGAAAGATTCTGCTGAAGTTGATGAGCAAGATGATGACCATGATATCGAATCTCACTTAAATGATCACGATCCAGAATCCGAAGCACTCGAATCGGCTATTGATGGAACTGTTACAGATTCCGAGGACGAGGAAGAAGAGGAAGAGGCGAATCCATTAGTGTACGCAGTTTACGCGCATGACTACGAAGCATTGCTCCAGCAGTATGATCCGGCGGCAGATTACATGAAAATGAATGGAAACAAGGATTTCGATCACGTGATGATGGTGATGGAGGAGAATGACAAGGATGTGGACGTGGACATGAAGAAGGAGAGGATCACACTTGCAGACCTCTTCTCCGCCGATCATTTGGACACTGTTGATGATGAGTTGCAGAAAAAGCAAAGCAAGAAGAAATTGCAGGAATTAATGAACGAGAAAGCAAGCTCCAAGAAACATGGCCATGGCCGCCTCGCATTTGCTAAGAAGCTGGTGCTTGCTGGAGAGTCCAAGGATGCTCGCCCTATTCACAAATTGCATCGAGTAATTAATATTTTAGCCATGAAAATTTAGTTTTTTAGACCTCATGATCTCATCTTTACACATAACTAATGCAACACATTGCATGCACAAAGTAATTTTCGGTCGCGAATCCTATTTTTTTAAGCACAGGTCTATGGTTGCACATCATCATTCTTGTTTACATATATGCATATTTTGTTCAAAATATAGTTAAAGATATATATATATATATAAGAGATGATACAGTGGGCACCGAGGTGACGTGGCACTTCCTGGTGCTACCACGTCACCCCGGTGCCCACAAGGTGCCCACTGTATCAAATTTATATATATATATATTGTCAGTTGAAGGTTATTTCTTGGATTGGATGGTTTTAGTAAAGCGAGTTAAGAATTGGTTAACAATTATGTATTGTTGGTGTTTGCATGTGTAATTAATTAGTTGGTGAGGAAAATGTTGAAGAGAAAGATCCATCCAGAACTTGGAGTCTTCAACAAGGAAGCTAACGAGAGGAACATCTACAAGGTTAATGAATCAGTCCCACTCCTCCCGATTACTCAAGGTGCGACTTTATAATATATTCGTTCTTTTACGCGATTTCATCTTTATGGTTTTAGGTAATTTCAAGGTATTTTAAGCCGTGTTGCTTTGACATAATCCTATTTCATGTGCTTATAGTTTGATTACGATAGGGTGGTGAAGTAGGATCAAAACCATGTCCCCCATGAGAGAAGTTTATTGCCACCATCCCTAGTGGGTTGTTGTTGGCCCAAGTAGAAAATTATTACATCACTACGACTGTATGTCTTATTTCCCGAGCATCACACATGAACCTTCGAAAGATAGTGTATGTACGTATTAGATCTTCCCTTTCCGATCCAAATTGGGTTTGCCTAGCTTCATCGTCAAATCAAATCTCAATACATTGATACAAATTAAAATGGGACTTTAATAATTAAATCAATCCCGAAAAAATGGAGCTGCCTATATTGGGTCCCGCAGAAAAAGCATAAAGGATATGACTCCAAGTAGAAACTATTAGGCCACTTCTAAAAATAATTTTTCGGTCGCGTTAGAAATACTGAACAGAGAAAAGTTGAGGCCAATTAAATATGTGGCTTATATTCGAAGAAATAAAAATGTCTGCTTCCTGTATAGATTTAAAATAATATATCTGATCAGCAAGAATGGATAGCGGACTGTGGAAAAGTAACTAAATATTTGTGTTATATCCTTTTGTGATAATGAATCGGCCACATCTCGATTGAAAAGTCCGTAAAAGAAAAGAAAACAAGAAAAAGATGAGGTCTTCTATATCACAATAAGATTTCTGGTTTAAAGAGGATGGACAAGGGGGGGCACGAGCCATGTGCTTCACGTTTTCTTTTATATGTCCCTATTATGGAATGGATCAGACATTCAATTGCTTTTCCACTGCCTTTTTTTTCCAGTTTCAGATTTTAATTAATATATAATATCTCGAAGAATTTTTCAAACTTAGGTCTATTTGTCTGTGCCTATCTATCTATCTATCTATCTACACACACACACACACTACATATATGTGTGTATGTATGTAGGTATGAGGTGAAATACATTTATTTTGTTATTTGGTTGCAGATGGCATTGGCGTTTGAGTAATATATGTAAGTGTGGATCGAAGTCCTCCATTCGTGTGTGCCAAGTAATTTAATTAGTTTTGTGAAAGGGGTTGTGATATTGCTGTTTAATCATTAGTGTTGTTGTCCTCGTTAAACTCAGCAGCTTAAATATTTCTTTTGGCGTGAACGTGTTGTCATATATTTGGTTTTATTGTCTCCAAATCTACTGTGACGTTCATTGGAAAC
Organism: Dorcoceras hygrometricum; assembly: GCA_001598015.1. NCBI lineage: Eukaryota > Viridiplantae > Streptophyta > Magnoliopsida > Lamiales > Gesneriaceae > Dorcoceras > Dorcoceras hygrometricum. The sequence goes on from KV014852.1 coordinate 341,580, forward strand.
AGACGCTTATAAATTATATACGTTGATTATTATATATTGTCACACATACATATATAGACAGACGCTTGATCTTTCTTCATGTGCGGTAATTAATTTTCTTACTATTTTTCGGAGAAAAATTTTTTGTTTGTCCAACTGTTACCGAATGATCTACTGGATTTATCTGATGGAGCCTTTTCACCCACTTTGATAAATTTTCTCTTTCAATATATTGGAACCACGATCACAAGTTTTGTAGTATTAAAATCAATGCGTCTGTTTTCAGAACCTAACAGGGTTGGTAAATTGGTATATGTTTTCTGGCATAAAACAAATTTAACATTTTTGACGTAAGATCGTAAGTGGATATTTGAATCGTTTTTCTCCAATTATTTAGGTTAAATCAAAAGTTACGTGATAGATAATATGGGAATTGTTGAAGAAACAACTATGGAGATTATAATTCTGTACATAATTACTGTAAGTTTTTTTTTAAAGTCATATAATCCGGCAGTCATAACCGTAATTTCGGCAGATAGGCGGATTTGGGCCATTTGGCCACAATCTACTAATGCTGCCTTGTACAAACGGACAGCATCTGGAGTTGTTTATCTAAGTGTTTAATGAGATGTTATCTCATGAAATTGTTTATCAAAGTGATCATATTTAGACATACGAAGTCAAATTAATGTTGCAATGCTAATTTGACAAATCACAATTGAAAGAATGTTTTAGTTCCCTTTCTCATTATCAATCGTCAGAATATATACACAAGATTGTAGCATAAACTTAGACTAATATCAGGAAACTAAAGATATACATTGACAGATTTTAGGATAGAGAATAGGAGGCTAATTATACGGCTAACAATATACATTGACTTTACAAAATATTTACTATATTTAACACTCCCCACAGTTGAAACGGGAGGCTTACGAACGCTGAGACTGTCCCGAAAATCTTCAAATAACACATGTGGCAAACCCTTAGTGAAAATATCGGCTATTTGATAACGGGAGGGGACATGAAGAACGCGGACTTGTCCTCGTGCAACCTTCTCTCGGACAAAATGGATATCCATTTCTATATGCTTTGTACGTTGATGTTGAACTGGATTACCCGACAAATAAATAGCACTGACATTGTCACAATACACCAAAGTATCTTTCTTAATTGGACAATGCAACTCTAAGAGAAGGTTTCGAAGCCAACATGACTCGGAAACCACATTCGCCACCCCACGATACTCGGCCTCGGCACTAGAACGAGATAATGTGGGTTGACGCTTAGACGACCAAGAGACCAAGTTGTCCCCTAAAAATACACAATAACCAGATGTAGATCTCCTCGTATCAGGGCACCCACCCCAATCTGCATCAGTGTAAGATACCAGAGCGGAAAAGTACGATGGATACAAATGTAGGCCATGAGCTAATGTACCCTGAACATATCGAATAATCCGTTTGAGAGCAGACATATGGACCATCCTTGGATCATGCATATGGAGACAAATCTGTTGGACAGCATATGAGAAATCTGGCCTCGTGAAGGTGAGGTATTGTAGAGCCCCTGCAAGACTCCGATACAGAGTAGGATCATCAAAGGGAGCACTAGATGTAGCACTAACTTTTGATTTGGTGTCAACCAGAGTACCCGATGATTTACAAGAGGTCATTCCGGCACGTTCAATTATTTCTTCGGCATATTCGCGTTGAGAAAGGAACATACCACCCTTATGTCGAGTAACCGCAATACTCAAAAAATAATTCAATGGACCAATATCCTTCATAGCAAATTCGGAACTAAGAATATCCATAATAGAGCACCGGAGAGCATGAGACGAAGCAGTAAGAATAATGTCATAAACATATAATAAAATATAAGCCATTTCTGACACCTAAATGTAAATGAACAATGAGTTGTCACACTGACTATTAGTGAAACCGATAGACAGAACAAAATCAGCAAAGCGCTTATACCAAGCTCTGGGAGCTTGCTTAAGCCCATACAAAGACTTTCGCAAGAGGCAAACATAATCCTGATGGGTACGATCCCTATACCCCACTGGTTGATACATATATATAGTTTCTTGAAGCTCACCATGAGGAAGGCATTCTTGACATCCAATTGATGAATTGGTCATGCCTTAGAAAGAGGAAGACTGAGAACAGTGCGAATAGTTGCCGGTTTGACAACCGGACTAAAAGTTTCCCCATAATCAATGCCAACTTGTTGAGTTTTCCCATCACCTACAATACGGGCTTTATGCCTCTCAAAATCACCGTTAGATTTAAATTTATGTGTACAAATCCACATAGACCAAATAACATTAACACCGGGAGGTCGGGGCACCAAATTCCACACCTTATTTTTCATAAGAGCATGAAATTCATCATCCATGGCCATTTTCCAATTTGGGTCACGAAGAGCAGCTATTGGGTTTCGAGGCAAAAGGGACTTCAAAACCGTGGTGTGTAATGCTTGGTATTTTGGGTTGGGTTTGTAAATACCATGCTGACTTCTAGTGACCATAGTGGGCTTAAGAAGAGGAGTATTGGAATAAGGAACAATGACTGGCCTAGTGAAGGTTGGGCCATGCGTGAGGCATAAAGGGGAGTAGGAACTGTAGTAGGAGAGATGGGAGATGCGGAAGGAGGAGTGGTTGGGCCAGGGAAGACCAGACGTGGATCCGGTTGGGGAGGAGTGTGGGCCTGGTCTGACGATGTGGGAAGATGAGCACCAGCTTGTTGAAGATGATCTAATACATAAGAAGAGAGACCACTATCCAAAAAATCATATGTATGTGACGAAGGGGAATGCAGTGATGCAAAGGGAAAGACAGTCTCATCAAAAATGACATGGCGATTAATGATAATTTGAAGGGATGACAAATCATAGGATTTATAACCACGATGCTTAGGTGGAAAACCCAAGAAGACACAATGAGTAGATCGAGGCTGCAATTTATGGATTTTAGTGGAAGGAATAAGAGGATAACATAGACACCCAAAAACCCGAAGATGAGAATATGAGGGAACCCTTTGATATAAAATTTGAAGAGGAGACTTATTACCCAAAAGTTTGATTGGAAGAATATTAAGAAGATATGTTGCCATTTGTAATGCATGATGCCAAAAGGAAGGGGGAAGGGATGCATGAGAGAAAAGAGTACGAGTGATATTGTTGATAGACCGAATTTTTCGTTTGGCCTTCCCATTTTTAGGAGAGGTGTTAAGACAAGAAAGACGGAATGACATACCATTTTTCTTACAGAAATCTCAAAAAGGTCCATTGTCAAATTCCCTCCCATTATCACATTGCATAGTTTTAATATTACGTTCAAATTGGGTAACACTGTGGGCCCGAAAAATCATAAACTTCTCATAAACCTCTGATTTTTTACCCAAATAAATTGTCCACAAAAAATTAGAAAAATCATCCAACAATAACACGTAACTAATATCTATGCCCAGCAGAACTCGGAATAGGTGAAGTCCAAATATCACTATGAATAATATCAAAAGGTAAAGAAGTAATCGACGTAGAAGAAGCAAAAGGCAACTTAATAAGTTTGCCGAACACACAAGAACGACAAATACCAGAATTAGTGTCTCGATTACAATCAATGCTTTTATTGACCCTAAGAGCATCTAACACAAAAGCACCCGAATGACCCAGTCGATCATGCCAAAGTGAGGAAGAGATGACTGCAAAGGGTGATGGAGTAGGTTGATTGTGGATAGATTTGAGAGGATATAGGTCAATCTGACTATCACACCTCAGTAGAGGCATCCCCGTCGGAAAATCCTTCACACAAAAACCGAATGGATCAAATTCAACCGAGAATTATCAGTAGTGAATTTGCTAACAGGAATTAGTATTTTGATTATTTTGGGAGCATGAAGAACATTTTTTAATGACGAGGGAGGATGAGGAGAGGGAAACATGTATGACCATAGCCACTAACAGGAATTGAATGACCATTTCCGACAATAATACCAGAATTATGATTGCTCAAATTAAAATAAGACGAGAGATTACCATTTGACGCGGTCATATGTGATGTAGCGCCGGTGTCCATATACAAAGTAGGATCGGGTGGATTTAGAGTTATGGTGTGCATAGCCGATGCAATGTTGGTAGGCACAGACGAACTAGTCTGACTATTGAAAGAAGGAGCCACAGGAGCAGTGAAAGCCTGATATGCTTGTTGCGGTGGGCGTGAGCCCAACACCCCAGGCCCAAAGGTGGGCGAGCCCATCCTTGGGTAGGCATAGGGCAGGGGGAGGAGCCCACTGAGACCACCCCCAGTTAGGAAACGGACCCCACAACCAGAATGGACTCTGTTGCGGTGGCCGTCCTTGCGAGCCAGCCTTGCCGGAACGATCACCATTAACGCCCCTGTTCTGCTTGCCATTACCGCGGTCGCCTGAAGTTTTTCGACCATTCTGTTGCTGTTTTCGGCCAGAAAGTTGCTGCACCCTTCCCTGTCCCGAATGAGAGGGAACAAAGGAGGAGTCATCGTCCTCATTCGGAGTAACGACCATGGCAGAATTGGACGCCATTGTCGCCTCCTTAGCTAAGCCCGATTCCTCAAGAGTAAGCATGACCTGACTTGATAAAAAGGAGGGAGGGGATCACTTTGTCGGATCATTGTACCCACACCACGGTACGGAGTAGTGAGACCAGAGATAAGTTGAAGCACCAAAAGACTCTCAGACACCGGAGCCCCGACGTTCTTCAATTGATCGGCCAAGGACTTTAGCCGACAATATGCCGATACATTGGGGTAATTTTCCATCTTGGTGGTTGAAAAATTTTGCTCAAGAGTGACCGCACGGGAATGCTTATTGTCTTGGAAAATGTCACGCAAACGGTTCCAAGCCTCCATTGCCATAGCATCAGGTTCAAGGATGGTGTGTAGAAGGTCATTAGATATCGTGGCGTAAATCCACGACAAGACCTTGGCATCAAGAGTAGCTCACATGTCAGCATCCTCCTCCTCGACCGTGGCCTTCGCTTTGTCTTCCGGAGGAGGTATGATGTGACGGAGAACCTTGTTCGAACGTGCATGAACCTTGAACAACTCCAACGATCACCATTGCTGCCCCTGTTCTGCTTGCCATTGCCTCGGCCGCCTGAATTTTTTCGGCCATTCTGTTGTTGTTTTCGGCCAGAAAGTTGCTGCACCCTCCCTTGTCCCGAATGAGAGGGAACAAAGGAGGAGCCATCGTCCTCACTCGGAGCAACGAACATGGCAGAATCGGACGTCATTGTTGCCTCCTTAACTAAGCCCGATTCCTCAAGAGTGAGCATGGACCTCTCTTGATAAAAAGAAGGGAGGGGTCACTTTGTCGGTTCATTGTACCCACACCACGGTACGGAGTAGTGAGACCAGAGACAAGTTGAAGCACCAAACGACTCTCAGACACCGGAGCCCCGACGGTCTTCAATTGATCGGCCAAGGACTTTAGCCGTTGACAGTATGCCGATACATTGGGGTAATTTTTCATCTTGGTGGTTGAAAAATGTTGCTCAAGAGTGACCGCACGGGAATGTTTATTGTCTTGGAAATTGTCACGCAAACGGTTCCAAGCCTCCATTGCCGTAGCATCAGGTTCAAGGATGGTGTGTAGAAGATCATTAGATATCGTGGCGTAAATCCACGACAAGACCGTGGCATCAAGAGTAGCCCACATGTCAGCATCCTCCTCCTCGACCGTGTCCTGTGCTTTGTCTTCCGGAGGAGGTATGATGTGATG
>KV014852.1:347750-361446 GCA_001598015.1 Dorcoceras hygrometricum
ATATATATATATATATATATAAACATGTATATACATAAATATATAAAGATACATTTATTGAACAAAAAATATAAATATTTTATAAATTGACACTAGCATAAATATCTATAACCTTATTTTATATTTTTTCAGTAAGACGGCCTGGTCGGAAGGTGATATGTTTCGTAAATGCCGAATTCCTCACTTAGGATGGGATTTCATATTCAAATAAACCTCGTAATCGCAAGAAATTGAGTTTTTTCGTTATGGTGATTGATCCTATAGACAGGCAGAAGGCAGTCGTGTGAAATTGCTCGATTAAAAAGGGATCTACTACTTCGAAAGTCATGATAATATTACTGAGGAACATATTTATAATAAGATTTTTGAAATCGAATATTTACCAACAAACATAAATGGAACTACTCGGCCTGAGTGTCTCTTCCATTAAAATAGAGCAAATCAGAAACTAATACGCATATTTCATTAATGTCGGTTTTCACTTATCTGTACATCACATATCCCACTTTTTAAAGTAGCATTGAATTCGTCCATCTAATTGACACACATTTATTAGTCGATATTCTTATAACATGACTGGACCAAGTATATGCACCATATATATTTATATAGAGATATTAATAGTGCAGTTTCTAAATAACTGGTCAATATCGTCCATATACATGGATCCACACATGAAAATGAAAGCATTAACTAATTAGTTATTATTGCATCGAGCACTAGTCCTTTTCACTACCCCAATTAATACATTTCAACCCGCTAGATTCTTGGGATATGCCCACTCCATACGACCATATAATTTCCCATCTATAGAGCTAATTACGTTCACCATTCGGCCAAATGTACTCCATGGCAGTGACTTATTGCACCATCTTGTAGTGAACACAACTGTTTATCCATTGACTATTAAAGTAGCCCCATGTGAACGTCCCATTTATTTGGGACAAGTTTCGACACTCTGTTTTGGGTATAATGGTTAATCCAATTATTATAAAGGATGCCACATATTTTTCATGTGATTCAATATGTTGGCAACTATTAATGGCCGAAATAATGCCAAGGAGGACCTAACTATTAGTCTTGCCATCCACATAAAAAATTACGGTATTGACTACATGAAATAAGGGGAGGGGACAGTGAAATGGCAGTCAACTCATCAACACGGCAAGTGATCTTTCTTAATGATCATTTAATAATTGGCTAGCCATACGTATATGATCTGGTAATTAAATCTTGAGTCCCAAGCAATTAGTCTATAGTAAATCTATTTTCAACTCGTCGTTATCAAGGGATTTGTGTTAATTATTAGGTAATCATATGTATAGACATGCTTAATGGCACCATAAGCCCACTTCTTGCGAATGAAAACAAATGGTTTTAAATTTAACATCCAGATCCATGAAGGGGACTGAAACAGACATAATAGTTACGTTGTATAAGATAAGAGTGTAGATCATGGACTTATCCGAATATATATGATAAAATTTTGTATATATATGTATGTGTTCATGTTTTGATGTCCCAATCGCGGTCCTGGGTTAGAAGACAAAGCCCTGGGAGAGTTGGGAAGTCTCTTTCCATGTCTCTTCCTTACCATTTTATTTTATACCACATACGAAGCTTTGTAATAGATGCCCTCGAACTAATTATTTTCTGGATCTTGATGTAACATTAGTTACCTATTAAAAATATTCCTGTCGATTAAAAATATGTTTACTAAATTTCTTATTTTAAGTATTTAATTTTTGAAAAGTATTTATTATCTATATTGTTGAAATTGATATAATTATATCACTAAAAGAAAAAAAAAGGAAAAAGATACATCAATATTTGCCGAACGCTTTCAATCAGCAGTACTTCCTTACAGGTATATAACTGATATATATGGTGAGATCAAGGAAATGGATCCGGTGTTGTGCACAGTATATGATCCATTATCGTGAAAAATCATGGTGTTTTTTTGTCTTTTTATGGTTTTAATATTGTTGTATATCCATCTAATCACAGGCAAATATACTAAATCAATGGAGAGCACATTATGGGAAGGCAGCTCCGGTTCTTCTAAATTCGTTTAGATTTGTCTCGTTTGTTTACAGGGTTTCACTTTGTTGAAGAAAAAGTTGGATAAATAATGTTAAAGAGATGATACGGTGGGCACCATTTGTGGGCACCGGGGTGATGTGGCAGCACCACGAAGGGCCACGTCACCCTGGTGTCCACAAGGTGCCCACAAATGGTGCCCACTGTATCATCTCTTATATATATATATATATTTTTTTTTTTTCCAAAACATTTTATTATTAGATAATTTGTTTATTATCCTGAAATTTGAAATCAACTAGAATACATAAAATCGAATTATATACCGGATAAAAGTCTACATAATTTCACCAACACCATGAAAATATATTCTTCATAAAATAATATCAAACATATTTTTGTTCTCCAAAAAAGATTCTCATTAAATTGTGTTGGTTAAAAGAGTTTCCAAAACATAGCATTGCGTGCTTTGTAAAAAACTCTTGGAATCAAACTGATTGATTATATAATAAGTGGGGGATACAAAGGAAAAAAACCGTGGATGAAGAGACAACGAAAGGTGCACGCATTTGAGACTTTTCAATCAGCACAGACGCACCACCACCTGCTCATTTAATTAACCTTAATCAATTCTGTGCATCTTTAATCACACACAACCGGGTACTATCACATTATTATCTTTCTTTTCATTACGATTTTGCTATCGTATATATCATATGTGATATACCTCGTATATATCGATTACGTGATATCACATGATTAACTATCTTTTCATTACAGATTTCTATCGTACGCACCCTATGATATACCTCATACGTACTACTTACGTGACATCACATGATTAACCGTCTTTCATTTCTTTCTCATCACATATTCAATCATAAGCTGTCACATAAGCAATATGTACGGTGTATATACCATATATGATGTGTGCACGATAACAAAACCGTATATATATGATTTTGCTACATATACACCTTACCGATATACACCCCGTGCTTATAACATATGTGGACATCCCATGACTAGATATCTTTTTATTTATTTCTCATCTCACAACCAATTATGAGCTGCCATAAAAGCGGTATACAAGATGTACATCATAAGATGTGTATGCTAACATAGCCCTGTACATATTGTGTCGCTCTCGTACATATCTTATGTTATATACCTCATGCATATCGTTTACGTATCATTATATGATTAGCTATTTTTTTGTCTTATCACACGAACGATTTTTTTTAATATGGATATTATCATTCACTTTGTGAGTAATTAACATCTGTAATGAAATTATTTTTATTATTTATTTCATTATTATTATTCGGTCCATTTTTTGTATTGTTCACCGCTTGCTGAAAGTAAGGATCCACTTGGGGATCGGAGCCCCAACCCCAAACTCCACCTAGGGTAAAAGAAGGACGTCCGACTTGTTTTACAATATTAACAAAATTTGTTTCATGGAGATAAAAATATTCGAAAATTTTGTAGTTTTTTATGTATTCTTTTCCCAAAACAATATTTTAAAATCTTTACACATTTTTTTATTTTTGCTAAAAAAATAAATTCTATAAATTATATGCGCACATAAAACTTTAAGCGATAGAAACATTTAATAAAACTTTTAACATATTGTTGAGTTGATACCTTGTACGATATCAAAGTATTTTAATCAGGTTTTAATTTCAAGACTCAATTTATAGAACATCATCCCACATATATAAAAAAAATTGATACTGTGTGCATCTAGTATGAGCATCAGTGTGGACACCTGATGATGTGACACTTACTGGTGATGACACATACTTGAGTCTCTCGCAAACAAGGGAATGAGAATCTCGACTTACCATAAAAGAAAAAGCATTACAAGATTTCCCGACTAGAATTTGCTGAGCTGTGTATTCTTCTCCTCGGGTGGTGAGGATTAGCTCTTTGGTCGGGGACCGAGGACGAAATTTGAGTAGCATCATATTTATTTTGTGTTGATATAAGAATGACCCATTAATTAATGTAAAAGTCTCAATCCTTCCTCTTGTTTCGGGTGATATATTTATTGTGGACGTTTCCAAACTAATCCAAGTCGCTTAATCATTCTATGGCTACAAAGTCCAAGCACTGTAGAATATAAGACACCCTCCACTTTTTCATATTAGATAAACTCTGAAGTCTTCAAAGATCCTTTCCCATGTCGTGCGATTTATTAAATTATTACAAACGACAATACCTGTTCTCCCAATATTTTAAATTTAATTGCGTCAGGGCCAAAAGAAACTCACGTAACAAATTACTATTAAGGGCGAGTACTGGTGTTAAAACCTTGTGAAAACCCCACCCCAATTAAGAAACTGTCATTTAAATTCGAGGTTAATTCCGTGGTTATGTCTTTGTTATAGTATATAACATACACGGAAGCATTATGAAGAAATCAAATAAATCGACAGGGATTGCATAAACTAACTTTTCTTAGATATATATTACTTTCAAGTTTAACCACATCAATTTTTACATTTAATTGAACTAAAACGAGGAATGAATCCTTTCCTGAAAACAAGACAAGAAAGATCAAATGGAAACCTACAAACCAGGTTGACGTAAAGAAAATTAAGCTTGTCGAGATTGATACAATAGCTATAGTAATTGAACCAGTCCAGCATCCGATATATATATATACATATATATATATAGATATATATATATATATTATTCTTGGATCTTTGCTTCAGCCCCTTCTGTTTTCTATTGATAGACTAAACTTTTGATCACTTCCTACAGATTGGATCCCTGCTATGCTCAACGCCTGAGCTTGGCTCTGATCTGGAGTGGGTGAGCCATTTCACAGGACAACCTCAGCACTTCCGACAAATCTACACTGGGACCACTAGCCATAAACTCGATGTCATGCAAGAGCCTAGCCACCCAGTAAGTCACCGTAGTCATGCCTAGTATTTTCCCCGGGCACGACCTCCGGCCGGACCCAAAAGGTGCTAACCTCAGATCCGATCCCATCACAGACAACTCCCGGTTCATAAATCTCTCGGGTTTAAAATCCAAGGGATCATCCCAGGCAGCTGGGTCCCGCATAATGGCCCACATATTCACCATCGCGGTGGTCCCGGCGGGCACGTGATATCCATCCACCGTGGAATCCCTTATGGACAAACGGGACCAAGAAAGAAGTGGGCCTGGTGGGTGAAACCTCAGGACTTCCTTGATCACGGCCGTTAAGTACACCAGCTCGCTCAAGTCGGACTCCGCCACCGTGCGCCCCCTGCCCACAACCCTGTCCAGCTCCTCGTGGGCCTTTGATTGCACATCGGGGTGCAACACCACTCTTGCTAATATCCATTCTATCAACACTGCGACAGTATCAGTTCCCCTAAATATCATTTCCTGCATCAACACAGGAACACTCGTTAATTTATATATTTGCAAAATTAAAAAGGTGAATATTGCTATAGGTTTTGGGTTATATTTTTAAAAGCAATAAATAAAAGAATCCTGTCATTCCCAAAAGTAGAAAATTTTCTCCAACCATGTACGTTTACCTTAACAAAGTTGCCAATTAAGCAAGCTGCCTTTTCTAAAATAGTGTGGCTGGTCAAGCAAATTATTTATATATACGCTTCTTTCTTTCTTTCTTTCTTTTATTCTTTTTATGGGTACGTACTAAAGGAGTGTAACACGGCTCGCAGTTTACTTTTTGAGCACATGAAACAAAGCGGCGGCAGCTTTCAAGCCAACATAAGAAGATATGCTTGTGAATATGTTCATTTGCGGCTATTCAGATGTAGGAACATCATGGTAACTAACCCCAAAATGGACACCCGCCAAAATATTAAATTAGAAAAATACGAGAATGACTAAGCTATACAGTAGAGTAATATAATGGAGCACAGTGATTGAATAAGCCATGATTCATACTATGTACTCTAGTTTAGTTACTGTTTATATTATACTACGTTTTCAAGTAAACATATATATAGTTGATGACGTGGCGACCAAATTAAACTTAAGTTGGATAATCTTACCCAAAGAACGGCGATCATGTCTGCCTCCGACAATCTATCACTCCCCTGGAGAGAAAGCAAAACATCTACGAGATCACGGTTAAGCTTGGAAGTTTCCGCCTTGTGCTCAGCCACAATCCGGCCAACGAACTTTCTCACCCTCGGCACGAGCCGGGAGCACCTCAGCCGGATTTTTTGTACGTCGAAATCCGTTAAGAAGGAGAGGTGATCAGCCAAGTTCAACTTTCCTAGTAAATCGTATCCTTCGTCGACTAAAAAGCTCAATTCCTCCGTCTCCGAGTTGACTGAGCAGAGGCCATACCTCCGTCCAAATACAGAGAACATCATGTTTTCAAGCGAAGCGAGTTTCAGTACATTCCTAACGCTAAACCCGTCTCTGCTTGAACCGAATACCGATACCATCTCGCTTGCTATCTCCATACGTTGATACTCAGACGCTTTGATTTGTTTAGGGGAGAAAAGATGGGTCGAAATTATTTTCCGCAGGGTCTGCCAGTAAACGCCGTAAGGCGCGAAGCCGATGGAGCTTCTGAACATCAAGTTATATGCCGTTTCATTTGCTGGACGATCGGCGAACGTTGCGCTGTTTAAAATCTCTTTTGCGACCTCATGATTGCAGGTGACTATCGCCCGCGTCTCGCCGATGCTGAAAGCCATGAGCCGTTTGCCTCCACAGGCTTCGGCTGCAGCAGCTATTTTATGGTGGGCTAGACCTGTCATCAGATTCATGCTGCCTATAACGGGAGCCCCTTTTGGGCCAGGAATGGAAGACCGAGACTTTGTTGATGTGGGGTTCCTCCATTTGTATTTTCCCCATGCAGGGCCTCCGGGGTGAGCCCAGAAAACCAGGTTCAGGATGAGGCATGAAAGAAAGAAGATAAATGCCAAGATTACGGCGGTTGATGGGGAGAGGGATTCGCATTTCGATGCCGCGAAAGCCAAGAACCAGAGGCTTTCCGTATCTGTTTTCATCATTACAGTGCGCAGATAGTGTTATGATGAGAAGGCTCAGCAAATTGGTTTCAAAACTGCTGTGCGTATCCTGATTTATATAGGGAGCCACCGGTGAAAATGCTACAGATTTAGAATTTACTGCGTGGGAGTATATTCTAAATTAAATTTCACTACTTTTCCATTAATTATAATTCAATGTACATTTGTGCGACTTGCGGGTATCTTTTCCCTGGGACTCTCGTTATCATTTACATATGTATTTAGTTCCATTTTTTATATTCCAAATAGTTTGATTAAAAGAAACACATTACAAGAAAGTAATAACTCACCAGCAACTGAAAATTGCTGTTTAGTTATAAATTATGAATGAAAGTTGATTCATGTACTTCTCAACACTTGCTCAATATGTCAGTAAACAATTACGTTGGCTGCTGGTTGCCATGTAAATAAAAGAAAAAAGAACTAAACTATACAAAACAGCTAACCACGGGCGTTGGCATCAGGTTATTAGAGCATTAATTTGCTTTCATTTGATTGGTACGGACAAGAAATAAATGATTATCCCTACAACCTTTTGCCACAGGCCAGTTGTTTTGCCATAGGTTAATCAGTTAGTTAATTAGTCTAAGGTACATAACACGAGTGATTAAATTAAAGCAACGAACCAATGGCAATAAATTGCGTGCTGGTTATGTGTTCTAGTGTTAGAATAATGGTAATGATGTTTAATAAACATTGTGTGGATTGTGTGTTGAATTAATCCGATATCCTTAGGTAAACAACCTCAAGACACAATTAGATCTCTATAGCCCGAGCGGGTCATACCCTGTCCAAACAGTCTCAGAGCTCCAGAGCTCGAACATGTCATATCATGTCCGAACAGACCTCACAGCTCCAGAACTCGAGCAAATCATATCCTGCGAAATAGACCTCGACAATCTAGAGCTTGAGCAGGTCATACTCTGCCCAAATAAACCTCAGAACACCCGAGCATGATTTAATACCCTCGAGCCAATTCATCTCTTCCGATATCTCAACGCGGTAATTATGTCTCTAAAGTGGACACGACAACTTGATATTATCTCGAGGAATCGTGGCGGCAACCACGCATAGAGAAGTTGTCAACTTAGGCACGACCCATGCGAAAATCCCTCCCAAGCGCATCACCCACCGGATAAATTGCTCACATTAACCGCCTAATCCATTTATAAAAGCCCACGTACGTGTCACTTTACGCTCACTCATAATGAGACACTCTTAGCTTTTACATATTATCTTGTTCTCTTATCTCCCAACCATCCGACCAAACTTAAGTATCGGAGGAATTTCGTCGAAAACAGTTATGTGGTTTCAGGTCATCCGACGTAGCACATTTCCATTCAATTGTTCAGACATACACCGAGTTGTATTTTCCCATGGTACCACGATATGTTTTCTCTAGGGGACTAGACGTGGTATGTCCCGTGGTGTTTTCTTCCGAAGATCAGACCTGATAGTATCCCGAGGTGTTTGCTCTCAAGAATCAAATCTGATGACAGCTAGTCGGCTGATAAAAATTCGGTTCAAAATCCATGAGGTCACTGGAAATTGTCTGTAGGCACTAGTCTTAGGGGCTGAAAGGGAATCCATGTTCGACAAGATTGAATTTTAGTACGATTGTTCCTGGAAAATTTAAATATATATAAACAAGATTATACCGGATTCGTAATGAGAATGTTGAAAGGAATAAGAAGTAGGCGGTTAAAATAACCCACTATCTTGAAGTAACCTATTCAAATTAAAAAAAAGAAAAAGAGAATTGACTAGATTTTCTTCTACCTAAACCTAGCATAATCATATATATTCATATTTGATGTTACTGATCGTTAAGTTGGTAAGCAGGCAAGGTTGAGTAAACTGCTTGGAAATTTCATTATCCAAGGTATGAAGTACAGTAAAGAAAATTATAATTTTGTAACTTAAATAAATGGTATTTATTTTGATAACAATTAATCTATATATACACCGTTTTTGTGTTATATCCCATAAGTTAATCCATTAATGAGCTAACCTCCTGTATAGATCAGAGGCCCCTTGACTCATACATGTGGTAAATAGAGGGATATGCACGAGTAGACATAGGCCACAGGACCCATATAACAGACTAATTCCCAGAGCATACCCCACAATATTTCAGTGGGGTATATGCTCCACACGAGAATCGAACCCGTGAAGTCGGAGAAGTTACTCCAACATCACCTCAGATCTTACCAACTCGTCTGTGCCCCTGGGGCGGCTGTTATATCCCATCTCATGTCCATGTCCGGAGGTGGTTCTTCTTAAAGACAATGCCCAATAATTCGTACATTGCAGCATGATCGCCCAATTAACCACTTAAAGATATTTGATTTTCAAAAACTTGCATCGAGTAATATAGAAATATATTCCAAAGATTCTTTCTGCTTAAATGAAATGGTATTTTTATATTTTATTTCGTTAATTTGATTAAAGTATCGAACATCCAATTCATTTGAGCCATCACATGCATATCAAGTGATAGGATATGTTTCTTAACCATTTGACCCCACATATTTAGGTATGCTCGGATCATATTATATGTAGCTAGCGTCAATAATAAACATACTTTGCTTGCTAAAGTTTTTTACTTAAAATATATGAATAGAATGTTTGATGCAAGTGAGGAATTTCTGAATGTAAATTCGACTTACACCATTAAGGAGTAATTTAAGTATTTTTAATATAGTTTTCAAAAATTAGGAATCTCAACCAAATCACTAAGTAAGCATTAATCTGTTATCCTACTTCTCAATCGGTACTCCTTCCATTAAATCATCCAAGGTAGCAACTATAAATTGTTTACGTAGGCTTAAGTACATTTTTGCCACAAAATATCAGCCTAATCGTCAATGAATCGATTAAATCAAAATTTACGTTTTTAATTATTTTGGGCTACTTTCATTTGTCATTTAGAATGATTCTTATATGTGTGTATGCCTTAATTGGTCATTGATGGAGAAACAATTAATCAACACGAAAATCTTCCAAATATTCTAATCTTTGGCTCCAAAGGAATATATGGTGCAATAAAAAAGAGGAAGTAATGATGTCTCAGATACTCGAGCACATTTTTCAGTTAGATATGTAAATTTATGTATGTGGGAATATTAGCATATATATATATATGCATATATATGCATATCGTGTATGAACTATGCTATACTAGAAAATTCTTCTCTTTGTAGCATATACTATAAATATATTTTATTATACGTGTGTGTGTGTGTGTGTGTGTGGCTGTGTAATGAATGGGAAAGGTGGAATGGGCAAGGTTTAACCTAAATATCGTGACATTAAATCTGCGTATTGGGCAATTACGTAGTTTTCAGCATGTCAATTTGATAAAAGTATGCCTACTTCACATGGACAGATTGTCTGAATCATGCATAATTCTTGCCCATGTACTCGTAAATGTATCCAATCAAAACTTCTGTTTTGACTAGATGAATTGATCCATGCCGAACTAATTACTCGCTAATAACAACGTACGTGTAACCATGTCCTATCAAATAATCTTCAATATTTTTCAAATAAATTTCTAATGATCTTCAATATGGATACCGTGTGACAATTAATGGGATGAAAGTAAAGGAACAGAGGTATATTGACATGTGTGCTAGTTTTAATTGCATTTTATTAATGAGAATCATTAGAAAGACGATGAAAGATTTATGGTTAATTAATACATATGGATAAAATAATTTTGTGAGTTTACTATTTGTACAACTTAAGTCAAATGTTGGATTAATGAAACAACAATGTATAATTAACTAATATCTCATTGTTGGAGTGCAATAATTGTCCCTGCTAGGTAGAACGATCGAACCGTGGCGCTTGTGTTGCTATACGGCTTAAAAGATTGGAGTTGCACCGTTACCATCAGCTATAGCTTTTGATAAAGCGGTAAGCGTTCGGTTCTACACTCATTCTAAATGATGCCTATTTTTTAAATTTTCAGATTTTAGTTGCCAATTTTTGTACATTGTTTAAAGACCTTATTCTTGAATGAACGATATATATGGATAAGGGCATAAAGCTCTTACTTTCTAGGCGTGCATGTAGTCGTCTTTCTTACATATAACAAAATAATGATGAGTATGTCATGTATTTGGTATATTTTGGGCATAAGTTCCATGCACCAATAACAAATGTCGCAAGTTGAAACAAACAATTCAATTTTATTTTATTTTTTACCAAACATTTGGATAGAACAATATAATACTACAGATTATAAATAGGATTACGTATCTCGTAGTGTCCATTTGTTCAGGCCAAGCAACACATTTCATTTTTATATTTATACGCAGTAGTACAGCTGTCGCCTAAGACATTCATTTCATCATCTTCCTTTATTTTTTTTGTTAAAAATAAATAGAAGATCAAATCGAAAGATGATTGGATTTGATGCCATAATCTAAAAAAGTTCTCTTTATGGCTGATTTCTTGGGTGGGTGGGGATGGCCTCAAAGATTCTTGACTCAAAAGTTCCTTCTCTATTTTTGAATCTTTTAATTGAACATTATGCTGAAGAACAGATTCGAGTTCTCTTCTCTTCCGTTGTCCTTTGAATTTATGGACACTGTTTTCCTCCTTTTACATATTAAAATTTGAGGACGTTATAAAATCTTAATGCTAGATATGCATGATCCATTATTGGCCATTTATTCTTTGACTAAAATAGTTTTTCTTTTTACACGTTATCATTATTATTTGACTTAAATAGTTGAATTTTAGATGATTATATCCACAGCTGAGAGTGTGATGATCTATAATCCTTATATCATATTAAATTTGATTTTAAAATTACATAAACGAATCAGACAGTGTAAATTATGTGCCTATAAATTATATTCTGTGTGAAGTATAAATTTTTTGGTGTCGAGAACTCATAAATAGCTATTCAAATGGGGTGTTCTTTGTTATTTTTCTAAAATATTATAATATATATATATATTTATAAAGAGTTGATACTGTGAGCATGTGGGCCCCCGTGTGGGCACCTGGTGATGTGGCACTTCCTGGTGCTGCCACATCACCAGGTGTCCACAATAGATGTCCATTGTATCAAATTTATATATATATATATATATATATATGTGTGTGTGTGTGTGTGTGTGTGTACGATTTTAATAGTCAATAAGTTTCAAATGGTACATGACTTATATGGGTGATTTACATAACCCAACAACCTTGTAATTTGTAAGTGAGCTGCTTGTCTTCATCTACTTTGTGGGTAAGAATCTCCTTAGCGCCGATGGCAATAATATGATATATCTGATATATGCATGATGTATCAGTCGCATGCAATAAGCCCACACAGAAATTTGATGTTCAATGACATTCATATATTTCGAATCACAGCTATTGACTGTTCCAATAATTGTACAAGTACCATTGCCTGGTAAAATAATGTTGACGATTATAATACTTTGATTGCTATTCAATTATTGGGAGAGAGATTGTCGAAATATAATAATTACCCCTACTAAGTAGAGCGATCGAAACACGACGCTTGAGTTACAATGCGTTTTAAAAGATAGGAGTTGCATTGTTACCATCGACTATGTTTTTTTAAAGCGGCAAACGATCGTTCCTACACAATATTACGTATTAGATTTAAAAAAAAAACTGAAGGACTTACATTATAATATAATGCATAACATTGATATATAAAGAATAATCTCATACCGAAATCATAAAAAGTGTATCTATGACTTCATATTCTTGGAGATTTGATTCGAGCTCGTTGGTGATCTGTTGTACATTAATTAGTGTGTATTTTCTGGATACAAAATAATTTTTTTATAGTAGTATATAAATATTAATGGTGAGAACATTATTGAAAAACATAGGACAATTAAAGTGTATGTAACTATTAATTAACATAGAATACAACTATATGTACCGTATATTTGTCATCTTTCATTATCCATAAGACTAAAACGGTGAATATTTATCCGATGTATATTTTTAAGATACATCATTTTAAGTAAAAAACCTTCACTCGACATATCATTTAAGTGGTAAGCTTTTACCCGTTATATTATTTAAGTTGTGAACTTTCACCGGGAATATTATTTAGCGCTATATATTGAAACAAAATGAATCATTTAAACTATGAAATGGTGTATAAACTATCTCAACTAGGCAACTTATGAAGAACTATTTCATTCTAACAACGTATTTTATCTGGATGAGGTATTTTAACAACGTATTTTATCTGGATGAGGTGTTTTATTCGGACTAATTATTTTTCCCAGAAGAGCTATTTTACCCGAAAAACTTATTCTATTCTGAACGGTTATGTTATCACTGTTGGATCAATTTATTATATGAGCTTATATGTGAGAGGTTATATGTTGTTGGCTGTTTAATAAAGTTAAACCCGAATTAAAGTGATCAACTAAAGTTTTGGATTATTGGGCTTTAATGTATCTAGGATATAACATTTTATGTGTAGAGCCTGAATTATAATTTTTGTTTTAATGATAGGCTAAAACAGTAATTACAGAAGATAATTCAATGAATTATCTATTTATTGGTATGGTCCCCAAATCTGGCGTATCGCGTTCCATATTCTAAATCCCATCACTAGAATATATTCTGAGAGAAACAAA
>KV014858.1:5547-32473 GCA_001598015.1 Dorcoceras hygrometricum
AATTCAGTACTTGTGTGACCCTCAATGGTTCAGGGATACAGCTAGCCGTGGGCCCACAACCATTGTGGCTCCGAAATCACAATTCCGGACCTGCCCAACGGATCATGGTAAAAGCGTCTAGCAACATCGCCCCATGATCCCCTAGGTATCACTGATAGTGCCTGCAAGAACCAGTTGGTCGTGGTTAGCGTACAGTACGGTCCAATCAATCCATATATTCAGATCAACGACCATTGGTAAATCGAGAGTCGCTATAGATCCGATAGCTATGCGTACATCTTGGAGATCGAATAGTGACATCGCGAGTGTAACTAGGTAAACATATTTACCTAAAACACTTCTAGTACTCTGGCCAGAGATTTATACACTATTATCCCCTCAGATAGCATAGAATATCCACGCATGTCTGCGAGCGATGAATCCTCGACAACGATGCATCGACTCCTACATGCATCGGGGTCTCACCCAATCCCGACGCCTGTGACCCCAAGTGAGTCAGCAAACGGGTCAAAGTGAGACGCCTATCATGTAGAGTCTCAATGACGTTTCGAGTCGTGAGGACTAATCAGTACAACCAAGACCTCGGACTTATCCACTCGACAAATGGTAACCACTTGGAAAGTCCGAAGGAGGGTAGTTCGATAGATCACCAGGTCACTATCTATCTGCATGCTCAGAACATCACAATGTTCCCTACCAATGAAACATGGTACTTCGCATCGCAGATACTAGTCTCGAACGGGCGGCCTTATCCTCATTTTTACGGCCCAATCGACTAGGAACATGTTCAGAATACACAGCGACTATTAGATGTGTTTAATGATAGCCGTCATACACACTATCACATCCAACATACGCTTTAGTGTATTCTAGGTCTTTACTCAACACAATTGTAAAATCATTACACACATAATGAAAGTAAAGAATGCCATATAAAAGAATGCGAATATCATATATAAATATCGTCTGTACAAGAGTCAACAAAACCCACATGCCACAAGTTGGCTAGTTGGGCATCTACTCTAACAATCATGGGGCGATGTTGCTAGACGCTTTACCATGATCCGTTGGGCAGGTCCGGAATTGTGATTCCGGAGCCACAATGGTTGTGGGCCCACGGCTAGCTGTATCCCTGAACCATTGAGGGTCACACAAGTACTGGATTCGAAATTCCCACACGGATACTCAGCTCAATGTGTTGAGCACGAGAAGAGGATTTCGGGAAGTACGACTTCCTAAAAGTCAACAGGGGTCAAACCGGGATTTGACTCTGTTGAGGGGCAAAACGGTCATTTTGCTATTTAGGGTTTGATGATCTGAAAAATTGTTTTTCACATCATAACATTCAGTTTTGGAAACTGAGTCGATCGGTCCGATCTGATCGGCGATCGGAGTTACGATGAAGTCGCAGCGATTGATATCGTCATTTGGACCCGGGCCCGTTGGACCGGCCCAAGTCCAACTTTAAGTCTATTTAATTAGACTAATTGACTTCATTAAAAACAACTCAATACTACACTACACAAAACCTAACCCTAGCGTGCGCCGCCTCCCTCCTCTCCTCTCTCGCCGCCGCCGCCGTCGCCGCAGTGCGCCGCCGCCGTCGCCGCCCAACTTCGCCGGAATTTTGTTCCGGCCTAGTTTTTCGAGGAGAATCCGATCGTGCTGATCTCGTCAGGACTTCTAGTGCAGTCTGACGAAGGAGTCTTGGATCTGGTCGTGGACCGGATTGGCGTAACTACCGCAATCTACCGAGAAGCGCCGGGTTCTTGAAACACCGGTTGGAGCCAGGCACAAGTGCCAGCGAGGTAACACGTCTGAAACACCTTATGTATGTCAATACATGTAGAATTGTTTATTCGTATTGATCGCCTCCCGGTTCAAAAAATTTTTGTTCTTCCGCTGCCTGACCGGGGGGCGGATCGGGATCCCCAACACTTGGAGATCGAATATTGACATCGCGAGTGTAACTAGGTAAACACATTTATCTAAAACACTTTTAGTACTCTTGTCAGAGATTTATACACTATTATCCCCTCAGATAGCATAGGATATCCACGCATGTCTGCGAGCGGTGAATCCTCGACAACGATGCATCGACTCCTACATGCATCGGGGTCTCACCAATCCCGACGCTATGACCCCAAGAGAGTCGGCAAACGGGTCAAAGTGAGACACCTATCATGTAGAGTCTCAATGACGTTTCGAGTCGTGAGGACTAATAAGTACAACCAAGACCTCGGACTTATCCACTCGACAAATGGTAACCACTTGGAAAGTCCGAAGGAGGGTAGTTCGATAGATCACCAGGTCACTATCTATCTGCATGCTCAGAACATCACAATGTTCCCTACCAATGAAACATGGTACTTCGCATCGCAGATACTAGTCTCTAGCTCGGGCGGCCTTATCCTCATTTTGACGGCCCAATCGACTAGGAACATGTTCAGAATACATACTGACTATTAGATGTGTTTCATGATAGCCGTCATACCCACTATCACATGTAACATACACTTTAGTGTATTCTATGTCTTTACTCAACGCAATTGTTAATCATCATACAACACAATGAAAGTAAAGAATGCCATATAAGTAAATGCGAATATCATATATAAAGATTGTCATATACAAGAGTCTATAAACCTACACGCCACAAGTTGGCTAGTTGGGCATCTACTCTAACAATCTCCCACTTGCACTAAAGCCAACTACTCATCAGACGCAGTCCCATTGTTTCGCGATGTTTTTCAAACAACGGTCCAGGCAAGGGCTTCGTAAGTGGATGAGAAACGTTGTCTGCAGAGGCGACTCTCTCAACTGCTATGTCACCTCTAGCCACAATATCCCGGATTATGTGGTATTGCCTCAGTATGTGTTTGGATCTTTGGTGAGACCTAGGCTCCTTTGCTTGCGCAACGGCACCCGTGTTGTCGCAGTACACCGGGACTGGACCAACTCCATTAGGAATGACGCCCAACTCTTGGACGAAATTCCTTATCCAAATGGCCTCCGTAGCAGCAGCTGATGCTGCGATGTACTCAGCCTCAGTGGTTGAATCCGCGATGGTGTCTTGCTTGGAACTCTTCCAAGAGACAGCACCACAATTGAGCATGAATACAAATCCAGAGGTTGATTTCGAATCATACACGTCACACTGGAAGCTAGAATCAGTGTAGCCTTCCAGTTTCAGTTCACCACCCCCATAGACCATGAACATATTCTTAGTCCTTCGCAAGTACTTAAGAATATCCTTCACGGCCTTCCAATGCAATTGGCCGGGGTTGGCCTGGTAGCGTCTCGTGACACTCAGAGCATATGCGACATCCGGTCTAGTCGAGATCATGCCATACATAATACTACCTATTGCCGAGGCAAATGGCACACGTGTCATACTCTCTATCTCCTCATCAGTCTTCGGACACATAGACTTAGATAGAGTGACCCCGTGGCACATAGGTAGGTGTCCTCTCTTGAACTCTTACATAGAGAACCTCTTAAGTATGGTATCGATGTAGGTAGCTTGGGTGAGTCCGAGCATCCGTTTAGATCTATCCCAATAGATCTGTAATCCAAGAATATAGGATGCTTCACCCATTTACTTCATCGAAAATCTACTAGACAACCATACTTTAGTTGACTGCAGCATTCCTACATCATTCCCAATGAGTAGAATGTCGTCAACATAAAGTACGAGGAATGTCACAGCGCTTTTAACTACCTTCTTGTATACGCATGGCTCCTCGGGATTTTTGATGAAACCAAATTCCTTAATTGTTTCATCGAACCTCAGGTTCCAACTTCGCGATGCTTGTTTGAGACCGTAGATCGATCTCTGAAGCTTTCATACCTTATGCTCTCTTCCAACAGATATGAAACCCTCAGGCTGCATCATATAGATTTCTTCCTTAATGTTTCCATTAAGGAACGCATTTTTCACATCCATTTGCCATATCTCATAGTCGTACCATGCGGCTATGGCTAACAAGATTCTAATTGATTTGAACATTGCGACTGGCGAGAAGGTTTCATCATAGTCAATACCTTGCCTTTGAGTGTAACCTTTCGCGACCAGTCATGCCTTGTAGGTCATTACCTTACCATCAGGCCCAAGTTTCCTCTTGTATACCATTTACACCCAATAGGAACAATTCCTTCGGGAGGATTAACAAGAGTCCAAACGTGGTTAGCATGCATTGAGTCAAACTCAGACTGCATTGCTTCAAGCCACAAATTAGAATCAGCATCGGAAATTGCCTCCTTGAAAGTTCTTGGATTAGATCCAACAACTTGATCACCTTGATCATCTGCAAGGAGAAAACCATATCTCTCAGGAGCCCTAGGAACCCTTTCGGATCTTCTAGGTGCGACCATTTCTGGTATTGGCTCTGGAGGTGCGGGAGACTCACCTGGTACTTCTATTGGATCTCGAACCTCTTCGAGTTCTACTATTTTGCCTTTTATATCAAGTAGAAATTCCCTTTCCATAAAGGTGGCATTCCTGGAAACAAACACTTTTGTTTCGCTGGGATAGTAGAAGTAGTATCCAATGGAATTCTTTGGATACCCAATGAAGTAGCATAAGATGGATCTCGTATCCAGCTTATATCCCACTGTCTGCTTCACTGTCTGCTTTCACGTAAGCATGACATCCCCAAATCCTCATGTATGAGTACTTGGGTGGTTTGCCCATCCATATCTCATATGGAGTCTTATCCACTGCCTTGGTGTGGACATTGTTCAACAACATTACCGCCGTTTCGAGCGCATAGCCCCAAAACGAGGTAGGAAGTTCAGTGAAGCTCATCATAGATCGAACCATGTCCAACAAGGTCCGATTACGACGCTCTGCTACACCATTGAGCTGTGGTGTGGCCGGAGGGGTCCACTGTGCGAGAATCCCATTCTCTTTGAGATAGTCTTGAAATTCAGCACTCAAGTATTCACCACCTCGATCAGATCGAAGTGCTTTAATACTTTTGCCTAATTGATTTTCTACTTCAGCCTTGAATTCTTTGAACCTTTCAAAGGATTCAGACTTGTAATTATCAAGTACAAGTACCCATACCTAGAGTAATCGTCGGTAAAGGTGATGAAGTATGTGTGACCGTATTTAGTACCAATACTAAACGGGCCGCACACATCAGTATGGATCAAATCCAATAGTCCTTGAGTACGCTCACCCTTGCCCTTGAAGGGTTGCTTAGTCATCTTTCCCTTAAGACAAGATTCACAAGTCGGTAGGGAGTTGATGTCTGACAGATCAAACAAGTCACTCCTAACTAACTTGTTCATCCTACTTAGAGAAATATGACCTAGCCTAGCGTGCCAAAGTTGTGTTGGGTTCAAGTTATCGTTTTTCCGTTTAATCGTTGTTGTATGTGCTTCGACATCGCGAGTTGGAACGTCTTTCAATTTTAAGGTGTATAAATCGTTTTCGCGTTCCCCAATTCCAGTTAAACATTCATTCTTGTAAATATTGCAAATAGAATTAGCAAACATACAAGAATATCCATCACTATCAAGCATAGAAACAGAAATAATGTTCTTTATTAATTCGGGAACAAATAAAACGTTTATCAACAACAACTTAAAATCAAAAGACAGAAATAAATAAACATCTCCTATAGCTACTGCAGCAACCCTTGCTCCATTGCCAAGACTCAAGTGGGTCTCATCCTCTCTAAGACGTCGGCTTCTTGTCATCACCTGAAAATCATTGCAGATATGAGATCCACATCCGGTATCAAGTACCCAAGAAGTCAAATTAAGAGATATATTTATTTCAATGTAGAACATACCTTTCGCAGTTCTCAACTGCTCGAGGTACTCCTTGCAGTTCCTCCTCCAATTCCCAGCCTTGTGGCAGTGGTGGCAAACATCCTCGCTCTTGTTTGGTTTAAAAGTCTTTGCCTTTGGCTTCTTGGCGGACTTTTCCTCCTTCGCAGGAGCAGAACGCTTCTTGCTCTTGCGTCTGGGCCACTTCTTCACAGAGGAGGAAGAGCCCATAAGGAGGACGTGTTTGTCCTTCTTTATGGTCCCTTCAAACACTACAAGCATGTTAACTACCTCTTCGAGGGTGGCTTCCAGCTTGTTCATGTTGAAGTTGACCACAAAGGGGTCAAATGCAGCGGGTAGCGAGAGGAGAAGTACATCCACCGACAGCTCGTGTGGAAGTGCGATATCAAGGCCCGACAGCTTTTCAACGAGCCCAATCATACGAACCCCATGCTTGAGGACCGAAGTCCCATCGCGCATGCGGCTCGTCATCAACTCCTTGACAGCCGTGAACCTCTCATGTCGAGAGTTCTCCCCGTACAGTTCCTTGAGATGAAAAAGTATGGCAGAGGCATACTTTGTCTTCTCAAAACGCCGTTGCATTTTCATTGGACATCGATCCCATCACATAGCATCGAGTCCTCCGGTGCAACCTCCATGTATTCACCTCTCGTCCAGTAAGGGCCCAATAATATGACGCCGTTTACTATCACGTGTCATGATTGACCCATCAATGTTGAGTCGTGAAGGACGGTCCCCTTAACGTCCCCAATAATATGAGCCAACGTTAAAGGGAGTTCCAGCCGACTCACAACAGTTGTCAATGGCATGGACATCTTTCCGGCATACATGACCCCCTCAATAATATGAGCCGGGCCATGTATACGGGTAGCATCGACGTACACCCATTGTTGATGGAAGGTAGGGAGATTTAAACAATTTTAAATACCCTTTAGTTTGTCGAATAGACATTTTTATCTTGATATAAGTTTTAAATCATATTTAAAACGAGGGATTTTAATTTTGAAAAACTTTGGTCTCATGCATTTATTTAAATAAAATTTAAAACATGCAACATGCGGATTCAACTAATGTTAGGATAAAATTTATAGTTTTGGTGATAACAAAGAAAAGAAAAGATTTGGACTTAAATGATAATATTCGAATAATCTTCTCACGATGATCAACATTGCTGACAACAGTGATTGGCTCAAGCTACAGTTATGATTTCGAGTTGATTAGAATCAGATCTTGGAACAGTGGAGTGATTGATTTGGTTATTCGAGTTATCGGGGCAGAAATCTACCGATTAAGCATTGAGAATGGAGATATCTGCCAACAGCTCTTGTCTACTGTATCGTAATGGTATATGCCAACAGCAACGGGAACAGTGAATTGTTCTAACAACAGAAATGGCCATATGCATTGATAAGCTTACTCGACAGATCTTGAAACAGTACCATTTATCGCTGGTGACAGCAGATTTCGCTACAGTGTTGTTTTTGAAACAGTGCAAGTAACATTTACTATCGACAGCTTTCGCAAACAGTTAGTTCAACACGACATCGTTTGCTTCAACGGATTTGATGACGTCAGCCGCAGTAGACATCATGACGTCATCATCATAATCAGCTACAACGCTCCAAACAGATATGATGACGTCAACAGTACTAAAGTTTGTAAATGGATAGATATGATGACGTCATCAATGCTGAAACTTGCAAAATTGTTGAATCTCGTTTACCGCGACAAATCTCTCGACAGCAAGGAACTGTTCATTCATCTTCCTCAAGAAGAGATCTGTCGATAGAAATGATTTCAGGCGCAAGCAAAAAGTTGATTCAAATTCGATCGTATACTCAATTGGAAAAGATCGATGGCCAAAACAAGAATCCCTCATACTGCCTGAAATTAAGGAGACGAGATTGGTACTATCTTTGGAAAAATAGTACACATTGGCAGAGGCGTTTTCAACGGGAAAGCACACATAAGGAAATGATACTCGCATCCCTGACGAAACGCAATTTACCATATAATGGAGCAGTATTGACGGCGTTCTACTGTCAGGAATTCAAAAAGGATTTGTTGCCTTATCTAGATTCATCGACCGTTGAACGAAGATTATAAATAGCAGACATTTTGCATTGAAGATGACTCTCGCCAACTGCTATTACTGAAACGCTGTCAAAATACTCCCAGAGCCTACTCGTCGTTGAAAGCATTCAAAGCTCAAGCACTCGAAGAATCTTCATTTATTTGATATTCACCGTTATACCTTCGAGTGTCACCGTTATACCTTCGAGTGTTCACCTAGCCTTATAAAATCATATAAGAAGAAACACCTTGGCAAGAGGTGTCCAGCGCTACCACTCTTTCTCCAATCAGAGTCTTCTATCATCGAAAATCGGAGAAGATAAGGTTCGGTGAACAGTAACTAGGGTATTGCGACAGAAGAAAGTTCGATGTTGAAAGAAGATATTTCTAAGTGTCGGGGAATAATTTCGAGACTACAGTCAAAGTCCTCTATATATACAACTTAAGCTTCCCAAATCTGATGAACATTAATCACCGACAACACTGGCTCAAAGATGATACCCACTCAGATATGAGTACCACTCCAGATCTGGTCCATACGCTAAACCAGCGCGCTACTACCAAACGACGTCGCACCACTAACCAACTAATTCACACACGTGTCTCTCTAAACGGCGTCGCATCACTCGTAACCAAAACACTCATATCCAAATGACCAAATCTAACACCAACACTGAACAGCGTTCATCGATACCCAAAACGACATCGCACTGCCTTCCGGTCTAGACTACCTGAAATCGGTCCACACCAAACCCTCGAACCAGGCCGGTTCACAATGCGCTAACAACTTACGCATCTCAAATCTGGTTTCCTCCAAACGATGGTGTTTTGCTACCCACGCAGGATATTCAATCAGCATACCTAGCATAGCTTACGGGAACTATATTTGACCACCAACGCCAAAGCCGAAGTCACTAACCAGTACTTCTCAACTCCCCAATTCTGACTACTACTATGCAGAACTCTACAATTGTCCAGAGCTGATTCCAATACACAAATATAGAGACCCGATATGCTCACCAAGCATACCAGCTCAAAGCTTGCCTATCCCAGATATGCGCACGCCCAAATATGGTCTATACTAAACCTGATTAATTAACTTAATTAATACACAAATCTTTCGGGCTCACATGGTGGCTCCCAGTTCGGAGTTTTGTGCTTACTGTCCCTGAGTTGTTGTTATTGTTGGTTAATCAGGTTTCAGATCGAGTAACTCGGGAACCCTGTTGTGGTATTTGTAGCACAGAAGCTAAAGTACGGATTTGAGCTAGTATTACTGCTTTGGGATGAGCATGGATAAATATGTATGCTTTCTGGTGTGTTGTGCAGTGTATGCTATCATGCTGTTATTGTTTACTTCTGTTTTGTGCTGTTTGTTGCACGTCGATGTAATTTCATACACACATCTTTCCCGTTGAGCTCATATATGTTAGCCATTTGTTGTTGTGCTAACCCGTGTGTACCAGAATGATGCTATTGAGGACGAGCGGCAATACCGTGCTCCTCATCTCCCTGCTGGTTCAGTTGTTTGCCACTATAAGACAAGTGGATAGCTACCACGCTCTCATGATCTTTGGCAACAGCAGGTTGAGTGATCTGGTTTATGCTCTGGTACAATGTGTTGAGACGAGTGGATAGCTACCACGCTCTCACATGCTTCATGACCACTTTCATTCATTTGATCTGATTGACAGCTTCTGAGCTGGTCCTTGAGCTCCTTTGGCTTCCTGATTTGTTTGTAGCCCGTTGCCTTTGTATCCTGCTGTCTCATGCATGGCACGTGCATTTATATATGTTGCTATCATTTAGCTGTTCGTATTTCTCTCCGTACCAGGGCTTGACCCCATGTCCCTCTTGGGCTGGTTGTTTGTATGTTGTTCAGGTTACCCAGGTTTCTCAGTTGGTCATGGAGATGACTCAGCTGGTGGTGCCCGGAGAGGTGGATATAGTGTCCCAGTTATCTATATTGTGTAATAATGTATTAGAGTCATCGCCGGGGAATCTCCCGTGTTGACGTTCTTTTGATGATTTGAGATTGTATTGTTTTGGGATGCTCGATGATTGTATTTGTTTTATGCAGCTGCTGATGTTTAGCTTTTGGGTTGTTTTGAGTATAAGTGTATTTTTAAATTATGTTTTTCTAAGTTAGGCCAAAACGAAAAATTTTATCCACTTTTTAAATGCTTCCTCCTTTGTATATTGCATGGTTAATCTCTGATTTGTGCACCGGGCCTGACATTTTTGGTATCAGAGATTAAACTGGGATAAGCTCGAATTCTTTAGATCACACTTGAGTCTAGGCGCTTTGTTGCTTGTTGTATTTGCTTGACTATGTGTTATATTTTCTGTGTGATCCTATTGTATTAGTGTTTTCCTAGATGGCACCTATACGTAGGGGTAGAGCTACAAGGCAGATCCCGATAGAATATGATACTCAGAATGAGGAGGTAGGGCGTAGTATCCCTGTTCGTAGGCGTGCGAGACAGGTTGATGACGAGGTGGATGTGTTGGCAGCCGCATGGATGAAATGGAACTGATCATGGTGAGGTTTCAGTAAGTGAATCCTCAAACGTTCAATGGTGACGAGTCTAGTTCCGATGCTGAGTCCTGGTTGCAGCACATTACAGGGCTGTTTGATCGAGTGAGGTATGATGATGAGCGCAGGCTGAGTTTAGCTACTTTCCAGTTGAGGAAGAATGCAGAGCGCTGGTGGATAGGTGCTTCCCAAAATCTTGAGGAGACTGGTATGTGGATTACTTGGAACAATATTTGTACTGTGTTCCATCAGTAGTACATTTCGGAGTCCTTCGTTAATGCCCGGGAGCGTGAGTTCGATAACTTGGTTCAGGGAACCATTTCTATGGAGGAGTATGCTAGAAGGTTTTCTTCTCTCCTTGACTATGTTCCTCATGTATCTGGCCTTGAGAGGGTGAAGAGGAACCGATTCTTGGAAGGACTGAACGAGGATCTTTATTCTTTGTGTTGGCAAGTTCACCTACTAGTTATGCGGATGCGGTGCACAAGGAGATGGATATCAAGGAAGGATTACGGAACCGCATGTCTCGGATCCGGCCAAAAGCTGCTCAAGGTATACGTCCCAGTGTTCAAGAGGCGCAACCTCCCCAATTTTGTCAGTAATCCCAGCAGCCCCAACAGTCAGCACAAAAATCTGGACGCCACACGTTCAGGCTTTGTGTCCATCAGTTTAAGAAGAAGCAGGGTTCTAGTTCTTCTGGTTCAGGCAGTTCGAGCAGCAGCAGTAGTCCCAGGGCTACCTTTTGTGGTCAATGTGGAGGCAAACACCCTTCAAAGCAGTTTGTAGGGGTTCAGGGTGCTTGCAATCTTTGCGGATAGTATTGGCATTTTCCGAGAGTATGTCCTTTGGCTGGATCTCAGCACACCGCTGCCCCACCACAGGGTCTTTCTGGTTGGTCATCTCAAGGTCGTTCTTTACCTGTTCAGCAGCAGAGCATGGGGGAAGCTCAGCATATGCCGTTTCAGTAGCCTGGGCCTTCGCATTTTGGACAGTCTTCCCAACACCATTTCTCAGGGCCTCATAAGGCTCAGGTTAATGCCATGACGTGGGAGCAAGCAGAGGGCACGCCTGGAGTAGTGATTTTAGGTACTTGTACTATTTTTGATTTTCCAGCTCATGTGTTGTTTGATACTGGAGCATCACATTCGTTTATAGCTGATGCACTTGTGGTTGAGCATGGTTTGCGTACCACCTTTTTGCGTGATATTGTTTCTGGTGTGACTCTTATAGACGCGATCCTATTCTCCCAAGAGATTTTGTTGAATGTCATACTTAGGTTTGGCGAGAATGTGTTGGTAGCAAACCTGATTCGATTAGTTATGTTGGATTTCGATTGTATAGTGTGAATGGATGTGTTGTCTAGTTTTAGGGCCACCGTGGATTGTTTCCATGGCGTTGTGCGTTTTCGGCCCCAGTCTGGCGAGAAGTGGAATTTCTATGGCCATGATTCCCAATCTAAAATTCCATTGATCTCTGCTATGGAGATGTTTGGTCTCCTGTCGTTGGAGAATGTAGGGTTCATGATATATGCTTTGGATGCATCCTCGAAGTCGTGTGTAGAGCTTAGTGACATCCCTGTTGCTCGTGATTTCCCTGATGTGTTCCTCGAGGAGATTCTTGGTTTTCCTCCGAGGAGGGAGATCGATTTTAGCATTGAGTTGGTGCCTGTTACAGCTCCTATCTCACGAACCCCCTGTTGTTTAGCACCAGCCGAGTTGAGAGAGCTGATGTGCAGCTTAGCGATTAGCTGGAGAAAGGTTATTCGGCCTAGCATGTCACTGTGGGAGTTCAAACCTCAGTACAAGGATCAATAATAAAACAGCCATCAAATAAATATGCAACATATCATGTCGTGGAATGCATGAAAGGTACGAAGAATCATGGGTAACCAAAAGCACGGAAACTCAGCTGACAATCAACAATCGTGGCCACGGCGCATGTGAGAGCGTAGAAGCTATTCATTTGTCTCACACAGAGTACCAGAATCACAATAGAACAGCTCAACCCGCTGGTGCCCTAAGCTTATGAGAGCATGGTAACTATCCACTCGTCCCATAACGGAAAAACGACTCACAACAGGGAGAAGAGGCTGGAGGAAGCTACCCGCCCATCCTCATTTTCGATTCTCAAAGGATTCAGGCTAAACATGCTACCTATGTATGCAATTCCAACAAAAATCATAAATAGAACGCAATATTATGAGAAACATCTCAGCAATACAAGAACAGAGAAGCTAAGGCATCATCGTGCAGCTCACGGCTTGGAAACACAGAGCACAGCCACAACTCAACAAAATGCACAAGAAACCAGCTCGGAAATTCAGCACAAGCACAACTATGGATATTTAGCACACGCACAACAAGGCTACGACAACTCAGCACAAAACCATAGATATGTTCGCATGCTTATATCAAAGTTGAAATTACAAGCTCAATTCATACCCTCCGCGGATCTTACCAAATACCTCTACAAAGCTCACTGCTGACAGTAGAACACCCTCACTACCACGCTAAGGTCTCGGCCAACAGCTCAAGGACAGCAACTCAAGGCAGAACCACAAGAGAGGTACCATCTGCCAAGATACCTAAAAAATCAGCTCGAGTTCAAGCTCACATAGCTCATGATCGAAGCTTCACAATCGGCCAGCCTAAACTCACATCATAATTTAAAAACCATCTCAAACATAATGTTAGGATCGATTAATACAAAAAGACCATGCCTATTTAAAAACTGAGCTGCAATAGCTCAATGTTCTTGAACGTTTGAGCACCGAGAACAGATCTGGATTGGCAATAAAATACCAAGCGGAAGTATCCAGAACTGAACTCTAATTTTAAAACTCGCTAAAACTGTTTTCAAATATTATGCAATGCGTGTTAACAGTAAATGCGGAATGCTGTAAATAAATAGACCATCTGTTTGTTTTTGGAAGTTCAGATATAACATCCTACGTCTCCCCTTCTTCCTTCTTCAGGAAGGTATCCACTAGAAGACTTTGATTAAACATCAGAATGTACAACCCACTCGGCTGGGACTTATTCTCTGCCAAAGGCTGAACTCCTAGACTCTAAACTAGCTCGCTGCTGTGTTCACTCATTCACTTGTTTTATGCCTTAGTGAGAAAGGCTACACACAGAGTTTAACGTCTTCGTGCTAGGACGGGATTTGTGTTTTTGTTTTTGTTTGTAATTCACTCGCTAATCTAAATAGCTCAACTCTCAAAATGTGCGAGTGAATCTGTGTGTGAGATTTTACAGTGAATGCTCAACTCTCAAAAACATAATCTCACACATCTGGAAAGAGCTTCCTCAAAGCTAATTGAGTTCAGCAGTCGACACTTGCAATTATCTTCTTCTCCATGGTGGTCGACTGCTTCACCTCTTTGTAATTCTTCCCACTATCTTCTCTCTCTTTTTCTCACTTTTTAGCATCATCATCTTCATCAATCCTTCTTGAATAAATATACTCTGTTCAAATTAATCCGTTGGACACAAGTTCTTCCCGTTGAAATGTGTTCTTTAAAGTACCGACAGAGTTGTCCTTGTGTCCTTTACTTTGCAGGATTTTTTGTCGTTTTCTGAATAAGTCTGATATGTTCACATCTGAATAGGCTCATCAGTTGACTTCTATGCTCCAGTTAATCTTCATATCTGATTCGTCAACTGTTCGCATCTATGTGTTTTCTTTAATGCTTCTTATCCAGCTTCGATCTTTGATTCAACTTTTGCTTGCATCTTTTCTTCACATGTTATTGACATCTGATATCGTCTTCTCTTCACTCCTGAACAGACTTCTATTCACTATGGAACATACTTCTCTTCACATCTGAACAGACTTCTCTTCACATCAGATCTCAACTGCTCTTGTCTTCAACATCTGATTAGACTTCACATTTTCGCATGATACCAGTGCTATTCCCTCCGAAACGGTCCAACGAGCAAGACTCAATAGCTTTGCTATTGTCCTAAGCCGCTTTTCGGCCAAATTCCTTCGTTTAGGCCTCCGAAATCACGATTTACTATTTTCAGCTCTTGGTATGCTACAGTATCAGATCTGATTGAGTTACTGTATCAGATATGATACAACTCACTGCTGCCCAGCTTTCGATGACGTCACGACTGCTGAAATCTTCACTAAGCTTGGATGACGTCACGACTGCTGAAATCTTCATTTCTCTTATCTTCTGCCTACGTTGCTAATCCATCTGACATCTGCACACTTAGTAGAAACATTAGAAACACAATAACAAGTTTTGTGTAATTCAAAACTCAGATCTGGATCTGTTATCCAGATCCAACACATAACTACCAAGCATAAAAAACAGCACCTCAAACCTATCTTATCTGAAACGAACATCAACTCGATCAAAAATAACGAAATACAGCTCAGTAGCTGTTAGAGTAGGTGCCCAACTAGCCAACTTGTGGCGTGTGGATTCTTGTTGACTCTATGTAAAACGATCTTTATTTATGAAATTCGTATTCTTTTACGCCATTCTTTATCTTCATTAGTTTATAATGTTAACAATTGTGTTGGATAAAGACCTGGAATGCACCATAGTGTATGTTATATGTGATAGTGGATATGATGGCTATCATGAAACACATCTAATAGTCACTGTGTATTCTAAAATCGTTCCTAGTCGATTGGACCGTCAAAATGAGGATAATGCCACCAGAGTTTGAGACTAGCATATGCGATGTGAAGTACCACGTTTCATTGGTAGGGAACATTGTGATGTTCTGAGCATGCAGATGGATTGTGACCTGGTGATCTGTCAAACTACCCTCGTTCGGACTTTCCAAGTGGTTACCATTTGTCGAGTGGATTAAGTCTGAGGTCTTGGTTGTACAGATTAGACCTTATTACTCGAAACGTCATTGAGACTCTACGTGATAGGTGCCTCACTTTGACCCATTTACCAACTCAGTTGGGGTCATAAGGTGGCGGGGTTGGGTGAGGTCCCGATGCATGTAGGAGTCGATGCTTCATTGTCGAGGATTCACCGCTCGCCATTGTGCGTGGATATCCTCTGCTATCTGAGGAGATAATAGTGTGACAAATCTCTGGCCAGATTACTAGATATGTTTTAGGTAAATGGGTTTACCTAGTAACACATGAGGTCCCGATGCATGTAGGAGTCGATGCTTCATTGTCGAGGATTCACCGCTCGCCATTGTGCGTGGATATCCTCTGCTATCTGAGGAGATAATAGTGTGACAAATCTCTGGCCAGATTACTAGATATGTTTTAGGTAAATGGGTTTACCTAGTAACACATGCAATGTCACTATTTGATCTCCAAGATGTATGCATGGCTGTTGGATCTCTAGCGACTCTCGATTTACCAATGGTCGTTGATCTGAACGGGATATTTGTGTTGAAAGGACCGTACTGTACGCTAACCATGACCGACTGGTTCTTGCAGGCACTATCAGTGATACCTTGGGGATCATGGGGCGATGTTGCTAGACGCTTTACCATGATCCGATGGGTTAGTCTGAAAATGTGGTTTCGGAGTCACAAATGTTGTGAGCCCCCGGCTAGATGTATCCCTGAACCATTGAGGGTCTCACAAGTACTGGTTTGTTCGTGCGGAAATTAAGCTCAATTTGTTGAGTATAGTAGGAGGAAGGATGGAAGTGCGACTTCCTAAGATTAAATAGGGTCAAAATGCAATTTTGCTAAGTTTGGACTAGTTTAACTATCCTTTTTTCCACAGTGATGGAGATGAAACCAATGTTCACCCTGGGCCGGGGCCCGACCCAAGCCCATTAAACTGGTTCAATACCATGGAAAATCTATAAATAGAGGCCCTGGGGTATTCATTTGAAACACACCAAAAAGCTCCTCATCTTATTCTTCCCCTCCTCTCCTCTCCACCCCTACCGCCGCCGTCGTCGACGCCGCCGCCATCATCGGAAATATCGTTACGACCGTTCCGGAAAGGAGATTCCATCCGTGAAATCTTTGTCAAGTTTTATAGTGCAGACCGGCGAAGGAAATGGGATTCCGGTCGTGGACCGGATTAGGAGGCCGAAACCGCCAACTGCTGAAGTGCTGATTTACTCGTGAAATTGGTCGGAGCCAGGCTGCTAGACGCCAGCAAGGCACCATTCTAAACATCCTATGTATGTTTATGAATTGCTTTACACGTGTATTGACCGTTCCCGGGCTCCAAAATTTTAATTCTTCCGTTGCGCCTCGGTAGCGGGATCCGGATCCGCCGATGCACCAAACAGTGGTATCAGAGCTTTGGCTCGGATCTGTCAATACACTTTTTCTGCCTGAATTGCATCAGATCTCAGTTTTTCAAAAAAAAAAATAATAGTTTTACGGCCGCACGACGCCGCGCCACCTTTGCACGCCGGTGCGCGCACCGCCGCCTGCCGTTACGCGCCCGTCGTGCATGTCGTGAGCACCCGCCGTGCGCAAATCACAGCGAGGATCGCGGGATCCTGCGTTATGTGCCCTTCACGCACGCCCTGCGTGCACGTTGCGGCGGCGTTGAGCACCCATCGCGCACGCCGGCTCGGCACCCGTGCGTGCACGTCGCGCATGGTAGTTCGTGCAACTACCGCCCCACCTGTGCGAACTGGTCGCACAGGTGGCCGCCCTCGTGTGCACACGTTGCGCACAGGGGCACGCACAGCGTGCAGCACGGTCGCTGAATGCGTGCGGGCGGTGGTTCCGGGGCGGAGGTGCGGCAGCGGTTTTTGAATTCTCTGGGTTTTCCGAAGGTGCGGCGGTTCCGAGGCACCCGTCCTCATTTTGGGATCTTCTTCCTTAGCGAAGAAGGACCCAAACGCAAGGGAAAGAAGCGTTCGCCCCTGTGAAGGAGGGAAAGCCCACCAAGAAGCCTAAGGCAAGGGCTTCAAAGCCGGACAAATCTGAGGATGTTTGCCACCACTGCCAAAAGCCTTGGCACTGGAGGAGGAACTGTAAGGATTATTTCGAGCAGTTACAAACTGCAAAAGGTATGTTCTACATTGAAATAAATATGTCTCTTAACTCGACTTCTTGGGTACTTGATACCGGATGTGGATCTCATATCTGCAATGACTTGCAGGTAATGACAAGAAGCCGGCGTCTTAGAGAGGGTGAGACCCACTTGAGGCTTGGAAACGGAGCAAGGGTTGCGGCCGTAGCTATAGGAGATGTTTATTTATTTCTGTCTTCAAATTTTAAGTTGTTGTTGAGAAATGTTTTATTTGTTCCTGAATTAATAAAGAACATCATTTCCATTTCTATGCTTGATAGTGATGGATACTCTTGTCATTTTGCCAATTCGATTTGCAATATTTACAATAATGAATGTTTAGTTGGAATTGGGGAACGAGAAAACGATCTATACACCCTAAAATTGAGAGAAGTTCCAACTCGCGATGTGGAAACACACACAACAACCGTCTTAGAGAGGGTGAGACCCACTTGAGGCTTGGAAACGGAGCAAGGGTTGCGGCCGTAGCTATAGGAGATGTTTATTTATTTCTGTCTTCAAATTTTAAGTTGTTGTTGAGAAATGTTTTATTTGTTCCTGAATTAATAAAGAACATCATTTCCATTTCTATGCTTGATAGTGATGGATACTCTTGTCATTTTGCCAATTCGATTTGCAATATTTACAATAATGAATGTTTAGTTGGAATTGGGGAACGAGAAAACGATCTATACACCCTAAAATTGAGAGAAGTTCCAACTCGCGATGTGGAAACACACACAACAACAATAAAAGGAAAAACGATGGTTTCAACCCGACACAACTTTGGCATGCTAGGCTAGGTCATGTTTCCCTAAATAGGATGAACAAGTTGATTAGGAGTGACATGTTCAATATGTCTGATATTAACTCCCTACCAACTTGCGAGTCTTGTCTCAAGGAAAAATGACAAAATTTCCCTTCACGGGCAAGCCTGAACGTGCTCAAGGCCTATTGGATTTGATCCACACTGATGTGTGTGGCCCACTTAGCATAGGTACTAAGTTCGGTCATACATACTTCATCACCTTTACCGATGATCACTCTAGGTATGGCTACTTGTATTTAATGAAGCAAAAGTCTGAATCCTTTGAAAAAGTTCAAAGAATTCAAGGTTGAAGTAGAAAATCAATTGGGAAAAAGTATTAAAACACTTCGATCCGATCGAGGTGGAGAATACTTGAGTGCCGAATTTCAAGACTATCTTAAAGAGAATGAGATTCTAACACAGTGGACCCCTCCGGCCACACCACAGCTCAATGGTGTAGCGGAGCGTCGTAAACTTACCTTGAAGGACATGGTTCGATCTATGAAGAGTTTCACTGAACTTCTTACCTCGTTTTGGGGCTATGCACTCAATGTCCATACCAAGGCAGTAGATAAAACTCCATATGAGATATGGATGCGCAAGCCACCCAAGTACTCATACATGAGGATTTGGGGATGTCTGCTTACGTGAAGCAGACAGTGGGAGATAAGCTGTATAATATTATGTTACTTCATTGGGTATCCTAAGAATTCTATTGGATACCACTTCTACTATCCCAATGAAACAAAAGTGTTTGTCTCTAGAAATGGCACCTTTCTGGAAAGGGAATTTCTACTTGATAGAAAAGGAAAGATAGTAGAACTCGAAGAGGTTTGAGAACCATCCGAAGTACCAAGTGAATCTCCCACACCTCAAGAGTCAATACTTGATATGGACACACCAAGGAGATCTGAAAGGGTTCCTAGGGCTCCTGTTAGATATGGTTTCCTCCTTGAAGATGATCAAAGTGATCAAACTGTTGGATGTGATCCAAGAACCTTCAAGGAGGCAATTTCCGATGCTGATTCTAATTTGTGGCTTGAAGCAATGCAATCTGAGATTGACTCAATGCATTCAAACCAAGTTTGGACTCTTTTTAATCCTCCCAAAGGAATAGTTCCTATTGGGTGTAAATGGATATACAAGAGAAAATTTGGGCCTGATGGTAAGGTACTGACCTACAAGGCGTGACTGGTCGCGAAAGGTTACACTCAAAGACAAGGCGTTGACTATGATGAAACCTTCTCACCAGTCGCAATGTTTAAGTCAATTAGAATACTACTAGCCATAGCCGCATGGTACGACTATGAAATATGGAAAATGGATGTAAAAACTGTGTTTCTTAATGGAAACATTAAGGAATAGATATACATGACGCAGCCTGAGGGTTTCACATCTGTAGGAAGTGAGCATAAAGTATGCAAACTTTAGAGATCGATCTACGGTCTCAAACAAGCATCGAGAAGTTGGAACCTGAGATTTGATGAAACAATTAAAGAATTTGGTTTCATCAAGAATCCCGAGGAGCTATGTGTGTATAAGAAGGTAGTTAAAAATGCTGTGACATTCCTTGTACTTTATGTTGATGACATTCTACTCATTGGGAATGATGTAGGAATGTTGCAGTCAACTAAAGTATGTTTGTCTAGTAGATTATCGCTGAAGAACATGGGTGAAACATCCTATATTCTGGGAATACAGATCTATAGGGATAGATCGAAAAGGATGCTCGGACTCACCCAAGCGACCTACATCGATACCATATTTAAGAGGTTCTCTATGGAAGAGTCCAAGAGAGTACACCTACCTATGTACCACGGGGTAACTCTGTCTAAGTCTATGTGTCCAATGACTGATGAGGAGATAGAGAGTATGACACGTGTGCCATATGCCTCGGCAAGAGGTAGTATTATGTATGATATGATCTCAACTAGACCAGATGTCGCATATGCTCTGAGTGTCACGATCCGCTACCAATCCAACCCCGGACAAATGCATTGGAAGCCTGTGAAAGATATTCTTAAGTACTTACGAAGGACTAAGAATATGTTCATGGTCTATGGGGGTGGTGAAATGAAGTTGTAAGGCTACACTGATTCTATCTTCCAATGCGATGTGGATGATTCAAAGTCAACCTCTGGATTTGTATTCATGCTCAATGGTGGTGTTGTCTCTTGGAAGAGTTCCAAGCAAGACACCATCGCGGATTCAACCACTGAGGCTGAGTACATCGCAGCATCAGCTGCTGCTAAAGAGGCGGTTTGGATGAGGAATTTCGGCCAAGAGTTGGGCGTAATCCCTGAAGGAGTTGGCCAGTCCCGGTGTACTGTGACAACACAGGTGCCATTGTGCAAGCAAAGGAACCTAGGTCTCACCAAAGATCCAAACACATACTGAGGAAATACCACATAATCCGGGATATTGTGGCTAGAGGTGACATAGCAGTCGAGAGAGTCGCCTATGCAGACAACATTGCTGATCCACTTAAGAAGCCCTTGCCAGGACCGTTGTTTGAAAAACATCACGAAACAATGGGAGTACGTCTGATAAGTAGTTGGCTTTAGGGCGAGTGGGAGATTGTTAGAGTAGGTGCCCAACTAGCCAACTTGTGGCGTGTAGGTTCTTGTTGACTCAAAGTAAAACGATCTTTATTTATGAAATTCGTATTTTTTTATGGCATTCTTTATCGTCATTATTTTATAATGTTAATAATTATGTTGGATAAAGACCTAGAATGCACCATAGTTTATGTTAGATGTGATAGTGGATATGATGGCTATCATGAAACACATCTAATAGTCACTGTGTATTCTAAACTCGTTCCTAGTCGATTGGGCCGTCAAAATGAGGATAAGGCCGCCCGAGTTTGAGACTAGAATCTGCGATGTGAAGTACCACGTTTCATTGATAGGGAACATTGTGATGTTCTGAGCATGCAGATGGATAGTGACCTGGTGATCTATCGAACTACCCTCGTTCGGACTTTTCAAGTGGTTACCATTTGTCGTGTGGATTAAGTCCGAGGTCTTGGTTGTACAGATTAGCCCTTATTACTCGAAACGTCATTGAGACTCTACATGATAGGTGCCTCACTTTGACCAGTTTACCGACTCAGTTGGGGTCATCAGGTGGCGGGGTTGGGTGAGGTCCCGATGCATGTAGGAGTCGATGCTTCGTTGTCGAGGATTTACCTAGTAACACATGCGATGTCACTATTTGATCTCCAAGATGTATGCATGGCTGTTGGATATCTAGAGACTCTCGATTTACCAATGGTCGTTGATCTGATCAGGATATTTGTGTTGAAAGGACCGTACTGTATGCTAACCATGACCGACTGGTTCTTGCAGAAACTATCAGTGATATCTAGGGGATCATGGGGCGATGTTGCTAGACGCTTTACCATGATCCGATGGGTTAGTCCGAAAATGTGATTTCGGAGTCACAAATGTTGTGAGCCCACGGCTAGCTGTATCCCTGAACCATTGAGGGTCACACAAGTGCTGGTTTTTCAATTCCCGTACGGAAATTAAGCTCAAGTTGTTGAGTATAGTAGGAGGAAGGATGGAAGTGCGAATTCCTAAAATTAAATAGGGTCAAAATGCAATTCCCCTAAGTTTGGACTAGTTTGACTATCCTTAAAGCTTACAGGGGCCAAACTACTATTTTGGATTAGGTGGTCCGAAAATCGTAATGCTCAGTTTTGTAAACTTTGTAGATTGGTCCGATCTGATCGTCGATTGGGATTATGATGGAGCCAAAGTGATGGACTTGAAACCAATGTTAACCCTGGGCCTGGGCCCGACCCAAGCCCATTAAGCTAGTTTAAGCCCATGGAAAATCTATAAATAGAGACCCTGGGGTATTCATTTGAAACACACCAAGAAGCTCCTCAGCTTATTCTTCCTCTCCTCTCCTCTCCTCCTCCGCCGCCGCCGTCGTCGCCTGCCACCGCCGCCACTGCTGCCGCCGTTGGAAATATCGTTCTGACCGTTCCGGTGAGGAGATTCCATCCGTGAAATCCTCGTCGAGTTTTCTAGTGCAGACGGCGAAGGAATTGGGATTCCGGTCGTGGACCGGATTAGGAGGCCAAAACCTCCAACTGCTGAAGTGCCGATTTCCTTGTGAAATTGATCGTAGCCAGGCACCTAGACGCCAGCAAGGTAAATTCTAAACATCATATGTATGTTTATGAATTGTTTTATAGGTGTATTGACCGTTCCCGGGCTCCAAAATTTTAATTCTTCCGCTGCGCCCCGGGAGCGGGATCCGGATCTGTCGCTGCGCCAAACAGTAGCTTCTCTCCGATTTCCTCAGTCCATCCTCCTCACGACTCCAAACTGGTACAGAAATGTCGAGCTTGAAGAGTGGTATCCAAACATGGCACCCTAGCTCAAAATAGATCGGCCAACCTCCGACGATCGAGTTTGAGAAAATATCTATCTTGATTCTCAGGAGAAGATTAGGAAAGGTGCGGTCTAAAAATAACTAAATGTTGAGTCAACGGGTTCTATAAATGCTGCTAAGTTCCTCGATCTGATCTACAGTACCTTCGGAACAACTCAGACCTTCTCTGTTCCAGCTTAGGCATGCACACATACCAGATCACGCACTCAGATCAGATCGCGTATCGTATCAGATCTCGCACTCAGATCAGATCGCACTCCACAGACACGGGTCAGATCTAGCGCTCTAAACAACACTCGCACACATTCAGCTCTTGCGCATACTTATCGCGCAACCTTCAGACCAAGAGAAACGATCAGCTCTCACCAAAGCTAACCACCACCAACAGCTCTCGTCCTGTCTGAAAACAAGGAACAACTCTCTCCTAAGCTGAAACTAAAAATATGTTTATCCACACAGAATGTTATTACCAGTTGCCTAAGCTGAGATCTCTAAACGGCACGGCACAACACCCGCAATCTGATCACTCAGCTCAAGGCACCCATAAATCCCAAGCTGAATCCGGCTTAGGCGCACTATACTTCTCCCCTTTAGCGTTCCAACTGTCATCAGATTTATATTCTTTTTGCATCTCTGGTCGGACCTCTTCGCACCTCTTCTCTTCAACACTTCTCTTTCAAATCAGTTTCTTCTTCCTATCTTACAAAGCTTCTGCACGCTACGTAAATCAATTAGAAACACAATAGGAAGTTTTGTGTAATGATGTGAATAAGAGAAGTCTGATGAACACGAGAAGACGCGAAAGAGATCTTATGAACAGTTGAAGCAAATATGAGCGAAAATATTTTCGAACAGATGTAGACATTTTGTTGTGATGAAAAAGGCTGTTTCAGTTGTTGTACAACAGGTACGACGAAGAAGGAACAAAATCAGATGTTGATCAATTGGAATGATGATGTTGAATCAGTTGTTGCGCAAACATGATTGAATCAGAAGTCAATGTGAAGAGAAAATGAATCAGTGGATTAAGATGATTCAGGCGTAGCGCTAAGGAAAAAATTAACCAGACGTGGCGCAAAGAATAAATGGATCAGATGTAGCGCTAAGGAGAAGATGAAACAGAAGTTGCGAAGATAAGATGATATTAGTTGTTGGACAGTTGGAGTAATTGAACAGAAGCAGTCAGTTGTTTCAAGCAACCAGCTGTTGTATTTGGACCAACAGCTGATGCTAACTCAGATGTTGCGCGAAAACGTAGATGAACAGAGGTAGCGTAAAGACGAAACAGATGTTGCACTAAGATGAAGATATCAGCAGAAGATTAATTCAGTCGTGGATAAGAATGAACCATATGCTGTTCAAGCTAACGAAAGGACTAAATAAGATGTCTAGATCAGCCGTTGCGCTAAGGAAAGTGAATCATCAGTCGTAGCGCTTAACAGGAAAATGAATCAGTCATAGCATCAGCCAAAGCGTTAAGGAGAATATGATTCAGATGTTGAACAGCAGCTGTTATCAGAAGGAATGACAATATCAGATGTTCAAGACAAGCCATCAGCTGTTATCAGACAACGTTCAAATGTGAAGAAGAAGTGAACAGCTGATGAGCAGTACTATGAAGCGAACATTATGACAGCTGAGTGAACAGATGAAGCGAATAGTTGATCAGTGTTATGAAGAACATTCAGGCAAAGCAGTTGACAAATATCTGAAGAATAACAGAAGCATGGGAGTCAACTGCTGAGCCTTCAAATTATTTCAGCTGTTGATATATTGAAGCATTCAGCTGTTGAAAACGACAAAATCCTGTAAAAGAAAGGACACAAGGACAATTCCCTGTCGGTACTTTACAGAACATCTTTTAACAGGAAGGAAATTGTGTCCAACGGGAAGAAATTTAACAGAGGCTATTTAAACAACAAGCACTATTGAAGACGATGACGCTGGGAAAATAAGAAAAAAAAGAGGGAAGAAAAACAGAGAGACGAAGCATTCTACCACCATTAGAGAGGAGCTTATCGCTAGTGTCGACTGCTGAGTCAAAATCAGCTTTTGTAGAGTAACTTCCCAAGTGTGTGAGATTTATTATTTCGAGAGTTATGCTTACACTGTATATCTCACACACAGAGATTCATTCACACAAACACGAGAGATGTGCGAAATTGTATAGTGAGTGAATCAAAACCAAAATGCAAAATCAGATTCCGTCGAAGCACGAAGACGTTAAACTCTGTGTCTGTAGCCTTTCTCACAGAGGCGTAAAACAAGTGATTAGAAGACAC
This sequence comes from Dorcoceras hygrometricum, assembly GCA_001598015.1. Lineage (NCBI taxonomy): Eukaryota > Viridiplantae > Streptophyta > Magnoliopsida > Lamiales > Gesneriaceae > Dorcoceras > Dorcoceras hygrometricum. Next base: position 30,431 of record KV014858.1, read on the forward strand.
AGCCAAGGGCTGGTGTAGAGTCTAGAAGTTCTAGCAGCTGCTGGCTGTTGGATCGGGTCTGTACACGATGTGTAGATAAAATTTTCTAGTGGATCCTTCCCATGGCGGAAGAAGGGGAGACGTGGGATATTGATATCCAAACTTCCAGAAACAAACAACAGCGTAACTTATTCTTTACGATTTACAGTATTCCGCATACGCATTTACTTTAGCACACGTATAACAAACCGATTTCACATGCACTGTCACATTAACATCGGTTTTAAGGAATCGGTTTGCGTCGAGTATTTTTAAAAATTAGGATTCAGTTCTGGTGTTTTCTGAATGATTTTATTTTATACCAGATCTGTCTCCGGTGATCTCATATTATATGTTCAAGAACCAGCGGTATTGCATCGTAATTTCATTTTGTTTTGGATCAGATCTCGGCCCCTGTTGTGTAGCGTTATTATTTAATTGTTGCATCGAGAGATCTGATCCTTTGGTCCTAACATGCCACCTAGACGTAGGGGGTAGAGCGACAAGGCAGATTCCGATAGAGTCTGAGGCCCAAAATGATGAGGTTGACCGGAGTGTTCCCATCCATAGGCACGCGAGACAAGTCGAGGTTGAGGTAGAGGAGCTGGCAGCCCGTGTGGACGATATTGAACTGGTTATGGTGAGGTTTCAACGGATGAATCATCAGAAGTTTGATGGTTACGAGTCTAGTTCCGATGCTGAGTCCTGGTTGCAGCACATTAACGGGTTGTTTGATCGTGTGAGGTATGACGATGAGCGTAGGCTGAGTTTAGCTACGTTCTAGCTGAGTAGGAATGTTGAGCGTTGGTGGAGAGGTGCTTCATGAGCTCTCGAGGAGGCTGGTGTACGGATAACGTGGAACAGTTTCTGTATTGCCTTCTGACAGAAGTATGTCCCAGATTCCTATGTTAACGCCCGGGAGCATGAGTTTGATAACTTGGTTCAGGGAACCATGTCCATGGGGGAGTACGCCAGAAGGTTTTCTTCAATCCTTGCCTATGTTCCCCATGTTTCTGGCCGCGAGAGGGCTAAGAGGAACAAGTTTATGGAAGGGCTGAATGAGGATCTTTACTCTTTGGTGTTGGCGAGTTCACCGACTAGTTATGCGGATGCGGTGGACAAGGCTATGGATATCGTGGAAGGATTTCAAAACCGTAGGTCTCTAGTTAGGTCACAAGTTGCTCAAGGTAACCGTCCTAATGTCCCAGGGGTACAATCTTCCCAAACATCTCAGTCATCCCAGCCACTGATGGGTAGCCGCGGCGGATCCGGATCACGCCTCCCGGCGAGGCAGCGGAAGAACAAAAATTGCCGGGAGATGATCAATACAGTTCAAAACAATAAACAAATCTATGACATTCATAGGGCGTTTAATGGAATACCTTGCTGGCAACTCGTGCCTGGCTCCGACCAGTTTCTCGAGGAAACCGGTATTTCACGGTAGATTGTGGTAGACTACGTCAATCAAGTCCACGACCGGAGAAGGGATTCCTTCGTCAGCCTGCACTAGAAGGCCTGACGAGATCGGCGCGGACGGATTCTCCTCGTCAAGATTGGCCGGAACAAATTCCGGCGAAGCGGCGGCGGCGTGCACCGGGCGGCGGCGGCAAGCCTTATTGAGAGGAGGGGGGCGGCACTTATGGCTTTAGGGTTAGGGTTTAATTGTAGTCTAGTATTAAGTTATGAAGTATAGGATTAAGTCTATATTAAATAGACTTAATGATGGGTTTGGATCCGGCCCAACGGGCCCGGGTCCAACGGATGAACATTCGGTTCATCCCCATCACCGAGACTTCATCGTAACTTCGATCGCCGATCAGATCGGACTAATCGATTCAGTTTCCAAAACTGAATACTATGATTTGGAAAACCATTTTTCAGAACCCCAGTGCAAAATGACCGTTTTGCCCCTCAACAGCGGGAAATCACGATTTGACCCCTGTTGACTTTCAGGAAGTCGCACTCCCCAAAATCCTCTTCTCATGCTCAACACATTGAGCTGAGTATCCGTGCGGGATTCTCGAA
>KV014858.1:32977-67268 GCA_001598015.1 Dorcoceras hygrometricum
CGGGCGGCCTTATCCTCATTTTGACGGCCCAATCGACTAGGAACAGATTCAGAATACACAGCGACAAGTTGGCTAGTTGGGCATCTACTCTAACACTTTCAACACAAATATCCCGATCAGATCAACGATCATTGGTAAATCGAGAGTCGCTATAGATCCGATAGCTATGCATACATCTTGGAGATCGAATACTGACATCGCGAGTGTAACTAGGTAAACACATTTACCTAAAACACTTCTAGTACTCTGGCCAGAGATTTATACACTATTATCCCCTCAGATAGCATAGGATATCCACGCATGTCTGCGAGCGGTGAATCCTCGACAACGATGCATCGACTCCTACATGCATCGGTGTCTCACCCAATCCCGCCGCCTGATGACCCCAAGTGAGTCGGCAAACGAGTCAAAGTGAGACGCCTATCATGTAGAGTCTCAATGACGTTTCATGTCGTGAGGACTAATCAGTACAACCAAGACCTCGGACTTATCCACTCGACAAATGGTAACCACTTGGAAAGTCCGAACGAGGGTAGTTCGACAGATCACCAGGTCTCTATCTATCTGCATGCTCAGAACATCACAATGTTCCCTACCAATGAAACATGGTAATTCGCATCGCAGATACTAGTCTCTAGCTCGGGCGGCCTTATCCTCATTTTGATGGCCCAATCGACTAGGAACATGTTCAGAATACACAGTGACTATTAGATGTGTTTCATGATAGCCGTCATACCCACTATCAAATCTAACATACACTTTAGTGTATTGTAGGTCTTTACTCAACGCAATTGTTAATGATCATACAACACAATGAAAGTAAAGAATGCCATATAAGTAAATGCGAATATCATATATAAAGATTGTCATATACAAGAGTCTATAAACCCACACGCCACAAGTTGGCTAGTTGGGCATCTACTCTAACAGCCACCCCAGCAGATAGCCCAACAAGCTGGACGCCACAGGTTCAGGCCTCATGGTCATCAGTTTAAGAAGAAGTCGGGTTCTAGTTCTTCTGGTTCAGGCAATTCAAGCAACAGTAGTCCCAGGGCTGAATTCTGTTGTCGGTGTGGAGACAAGCACCCATCGACGCATTGTGGCATTATGGACACTTTGCCAGAGTATGTCCCTTGGTTGGATCTCAGCACACCGCTGCCCAACCGTAGGGTCGTTCAGGAAGATTTTCTAGGGGTCGTTTTTCCCTGTCAGCAGCAGAGAGTGGGGGAGACTCAGCATAGACCGATCCAGCAGCCTGGACCTTCGCATTTTGCACAGTCTTCCCAGCCTCATTTCTTAGGTCCCCAGCAAGCCCAGGTGAATGCCATGACTAGGGAGCAAGCCGAGGGCACGCCAAGAGGAGTGATCGCAGGTACTTGCACTGATTTTGATTTTCCAGCACGTGTATGTTTGATACTGGAGCATCACAATTCATTTATAGCTGATGCATTTGTGGTTGAGCATGGTTTGCATACCAGTATTTTGCGTGATATTGTTACTATTGCGACACCTGCCGGTGTGACCCTGTTCTCCAGAGATTTTGTTGAATGAAATTCTTATGTTTGGTGAGAACGTGTTGGTAGCGAACCTGATTCGGTTAGGGATGTGGATTTCGATTGCATAGTGGTAATGGACGTGTTGACTATTTTTAGGGCCACCGTGGACTGTTCCATGGCGTTGTGCATTTTCGGCCCCAGTCTGGCGAGAAATGGAATTTCTATTGCCATGATTCCCAATCGAAGATTCCTTTGATCTCTGCCATGGAGATGTTTAGCCTATTGTCATTGGACAATGTAGGGTTCTGTGTATATGCTTTGGCTGCATCCTCGAAGTCGTGCGTAGGGCTTGGTGACATTCCAGTCGCTCGTGATTTACCTGATGTGTTTCCTGAGGAGATTTCTTGTTTTCCTCCTAGAATGGGTTTGAATTTAGAATTGAGTTGGTACCTGGTACAGTTCGTAATTCGTGAAATCTGTATTTGTTTAGCACCAGCCGAGTTGAGGGAGCTGAAGGTATAGCTTAGAGACTTGTTGGAGAAAGGCTTTATTAGGCCAAGCATGTCACCGTGGGTATCTCCTATCTTGTTTGTGAAGAAGAATGATGGTTCGATGAGGATGTGTATTGATTTTCGGCAACTGAATAAGGCTACAGTGAAGAATAAGTACCCTTTACCGAGGATCGACGATTTATTTGACTAGCTTCAGGGTTCAGCTGTGTATTCCAAGATCGATCTGCGTTCAGGGTATCATCAGTTGCGAATTCGAGAGGGAGATGTTGCGAAAACTGCGTTTCGGACGAGGTATGGTCATTGTGAGTTCTTGGTTATGCCTTTTGGTTTGACTAATGCTCCTTCAGTTTTCATGGAATTGATGAACCGAGTATTTAGAGAGTTCATCGATCAGTTCATGATTGTCCTCTCGTCAGTTGAAACCTCATGAGACTCGATACCCAGTTCATGATTTGAATTTGACAACAGTGATCTTTGCTTTGAAGATTTTGCCCCACTATCTCTATGGCGAACAGTTGGCGGTGTATACGGACCACAAGAGTCTTCGATACCTCTATTCACAGTCCGACTTGAATATGAGGCAACGTAGATGGATGGAGCTGCTTAAATATTTTGATTGCGAGATTCAGTATCAGCCTGGGAATGTGAATGTAGTTGCTGATGCGCTGAGCAGGAAAGCTCATGTGTCGATGCTTGCATCGTTATCTATTTCAAAGGTCCATGAACATCTGAGAACTACTTGTTGGCGTTTTTACCCAGGTGATGACTATGTTGTGGTGTCATCTTTTCAAGTTGAGCCACAGATTGTTTTGGATATTAGGGCATCTCAAAGAACAGATCCGTATATCCATGAGCTGAAGTTGAAGACTCGAGCTCGACAGTTGGAGGGTTACACTATCGCATCTGATGGTTGTTTGAGGTTTTGTGGCAGGTTGGTAGTGCCAAATCTGACTGATTTGAAGGAGGAGATCTTGAGAGAATCTCACTGTAGTCGTCATAGTGTCCATCATGATGCAAGGAATATGTACCATGCCTTGAAGCCGCACTATTGGTGGGCAGGTTTGAAGAGCGATGTTGCTAAGGCGGGAATGATGAGACCTGGTGGACTATTGCAGAGTTTAGAGGTTCCCCAATGGAATTAGGAGCACGTAGCTATGGATTTTGTGACCCACTTTCCTCGTTCCAGCCGAGGTTGTGATGCTATTGGGGTTGTTATAGACAGACTTTCAAAGTCAGCTCACTTCATTCCCTACAATATGATGTATTCTTTGAGAAAAATGGCGAAACTGTACATCGATTTTGTCATTCGATTGCATGGGGAGTGCCTGTTTCTATAGTTTGATACTGAGTCTGAGGTTTGCTTCAATATTTTGGAAGAGTTTGCAAGCATCTTTGGGCACCAGATTGGCTATGAGTACAACTTATCATCCCCAAACCGATGGCTAATCTGAGATAACGATCCAAACCTTGGAGGATATGTTGCGAGATATTGTTATGGATTACAGTGGTAGCTATCAGGACTCATTATCGCTAGTGGAATTTTCGTATAATAGCAGATATCAAGTGACGATTGGAATGGCACCATTCGAAGCACTGTATGGTAGGAAGTGCAGATCGCCAATCTGTTGGGAAGAAGTGGGGTAGAAGCAGCTGTCTTCTCCTGAATTTGTGCATCAGATGAGAGATCAAGTTGATCTGATTAGACAACGTATGAAATCTTCACAAGATCGTCAAGCTAGCTATGCGAACCGTAGGCGTCGGCCTCTAGAGTTTCAGGTTGGTGATCAAGTGTTCTTTAAAGTTTCTCCTTTTAGAAGTGTTATGAGATTTGGGCTCAAAGGTAAGTTAGCTCCTCGTTATGTTGGACCTTATGAGATTGTGGAGAGGATCAGTCCTTTGGCTTATCGTTTGTTGTTGCCAACAGAACTGTCCTCATCACATGATGTGTTTCATGTGTCTATGTTGAGGAAATATGAGCCGGATCCTTCTCATGTGTTGCGAACTGATGAGGTGGAGCTGGATCGGACTTTGAGCTATGTTGAGTATCCCTTGCAGATTTTGGACAGGAAGGAGAAACAGCTCAGGAACAAGACCATTCCTTTGGTTATGGTCCAATGGAGCAAGCATGGTGGAGAAGAATCTACATAGGAGTTAGAGGATAAAATGCAACGTGAGTGGCCTCATCTGTTTGGTAGATATTGCATTAATTCCAGTAGCAAGTTTTCTTGTTGTTTTTTTGCCCTGTTATCTTGAATTCTTGGTTAATAGCCTCTAGTGCGTGTTACAGTGTTGCTGGTTGTATTGTGCATAGAGTGATTTTTCCAGTGTCGTTATTTTGTTGAGGTCTTGTTCAATTATGGAGTTGTCGTTCGATTTCGAGTACGAAATCCTTTTTAGTGAGGGAGAAATGTGAGACCCGAAATATTTGTGGAACAGTTAAGTTAATTAATCGGGCTTAGTATAGACAAGATCTGGCTGAGCAGACTGGAGGGGCCATCTCTGAGCTGGTATACTTGGTGAACGTAATCGGGCCTCTATGTATGTGTATTGGAAGCAGCTCAGGACGGTTGGAGAGTTCTGCGGGGTAGTAATCATATTTGGGAGTTGAGAAGTGCTGGTTGGTGACTTTGGCTTTAGTGTTGGTTGATGTTAATCAAGACTGGTGGTCAAATTTGGTTGTCGCAATCCATTCTGGGTACGCTAGTTGAATCTCCTGCGAGGGTAGAGAAGCGACGTCATTTGGGAAAAACCAGATTTGAGGTGCGCAAGCTGCTAGTATTTTGTGGACCGGCCAGGTTTGTGGTTTTGGTGTAGACCGGTCCAGTTCATGGCTTTCAGATTTGACTGGTCTACGTGCGTTAGATCTGAGTGTTGTGGTTTGGAGCGATGCGACGCCATTTAGCGATAGCAGATTTGGTGGTAGCAGGATGATGTGTACCAGTTGGGAGAGTGGACTTCTGTACGATGTCATTTGGAGGAGTCCAAATTTGTTTTGGCGTAGAGTCCAGATCTGGAGTAGTACTCAGAACTGAGCTGGTGTCAGCTATGAGCCTCGATTTTGTCGGTGGCTACTGTGTTAGAGTAGATGCCCAACTAGCCAACTTGTGGCGTGTGTGTTTTATAGACTCTTGTATGAAACGATCTTTATATATGATATTCGCATTTGTTTATGGCGTTCTTTATTTTCATTATGATTATAATGTTAACAATTGTGTTGGATAAAGACCTAGAATGCACCATAGTGTATTTTAGATGTGATAGTGGGTATGACGGCTATCATGAAATACATCTAATAGTCACTGTGTATTCTGAACTCGTTCCTAGTCGATTGGGCCGTCAAAATGAGGATAAGGCCGCCCGAGCTTGAGACTAGCATCTGCGATGCGAAGTACCATGTTTCATTGGTAGGGAACATTGTGATGTTCTGAGCATGCAGATGGATAGTGACCTGGTGATCTATCGAACTACCCTCGTTCGGACTTTTCAAGTGGTTACCATTTTTCGAGTGGAAAAGTCCGAGGTCTTGGTTGTACTGATTAGTCCTCGCTACTCGAAACGTCATTGAGGCTCTAAATGATAGGCGTCTCACTTTGACCCGTTTGCCGACTCACTTGGGGTCATTAGGCGGCGGGATTGGGTGAGGTCCCGATGCATGTAGGAGTCGATTCTTCGTTGTCGAGGATTCACCGCTCGCTCTCATGCGTGGATATCCTATGCTATCTGAGGGGATAATAGTGTATAAATCTCTTGCCAGAGTACTAGAAGTGTTTTAGGTAAATGGGTTTACCTAGTAACACTCGCGATGTCACTATTCGATCTCCATGATGTATGCATAGCTGTCGGATCTCTAGCGACTCTCGATTTACCAATGGTCGTTTATCTGATCGGGATATATGTGTTGAAAGGACCGTACTGTACGCTAACCATGACCAACTGGTTCTTGCAGGCACTATCAGTGATACCTAGGGGATCATGGCGCGATGTTGCTAGGTGCTTTACCATGATCCGTTGGGCAAATCCGAAATTGTGATTTCGGAGCCACAATGGTTGTGGGCCCACGGCTAGCTGTATCCCTGAACCATTGAGGGTCACACAAGTACTGGATTCATGATTCCCGCACGGAAACTGAGCTCAATATGTTGAGCATACGAAGAGGATTTTAGGGAGTGCGACTTCCTAAAAGTCAACATGGGTCAAATTGCGATTTCCCGCTGTTGAGGGGCAAAACTGTCAATTTGGACTAGGTATCTGAAAAATTGTTTTTCACGTCATAACATTCAGTTTTGGAAACTGATTTGATCGGTCTGATCTGATCGTCGATCGGAGTTATGATGAAACCGTGGTGATTTAAATGAACCGAATGTTCATATATGGACTTGGGCCTGACCCAAGTCCAATGGGCCAGTTCAAGCCCATGTATACATATTATATGTTAAATATTGTACTAGGGCTTAATCACTTGTATAATTACACACAACCCTAGCCTCCAAAAACCTAAGTCGTCGGCCGCCCCTCTCCACAACCTCACACACGTCGTCGGTCGCCGCCCTCCACCGCCGATCGCCGCCGCCTGCCGTCGTCATTCAGTTTTGGAAACTGATTTGATCGGTCTGATCTGATCGTCGATCGGAGTTATGATGAAACCGTGGTGATTTAAATGAACCGAATGTTCATATATGGACTTGGGCCTGACCCAAGTCCAATGGGCCAGTTCAAGCCCATGTATACATATTATATGTTAATATTGTACTAGGGCTTAATCACTTGTATAATTACACACAACCCTAGCCTCCAAAAACCTAAGTGTCGGCCGCCCCCTCTCCACAACCTCACACACGTCGTCGGTCGCCGCCCTCCACCGCCGATCGCCGCCGCCTGCCGTCGTGCAATCGGACTTGTTCCGATCAGTTTTTCGAGGTGATTCCGTCCGTGGCAAAATCCATCAGCTTTCTAGTGCAGGCTGATTGGAGGAAGATCGTTTCCGATCATGGACTTGATTGGAGGATCTACCGCCGCGTACAGACAAGAGCAAAATTTTCCCTGTGAAATCTGGTTGGAGTCAGGCGCCTAGACGCCAGCAAGGTGACTATCTACGAACACCCTATGTATGTTTGTAGATTTATTTTGAATGTATTGAACACTTTCCGGGCCAATTTTAATTTCCGCTGCGCCACCGGGAAGTGGCATCCGGATCCGCCACCGTATGCCAACATATTGTTCACGAGATTTCAGCAGATTTGAGTTATATAACAGAGGAATTTGACCATTCGTACGCCATATCTTTCCCCGACACTTAGAATATTTTCCCGTGAGCTTACTCTGTCGCGATACCCTAGTTACTGTTCACCAAACCTTATCTTCTTCGATTCTCGGTGGTAGACGGCATAGCTTGGAGCAAGGTTGGTAGCGTGGGACTCCCCTTGCCAAGAACGTTCTTTCTGTACCTCTTTCGAAGGATTTGGATAGATAGAAGAGGAACGCGAAGGAGCAGAAGTGTATTGGATGTTCGTGCTCGGGCATATTGGTTCTTCTGTTCAGTTAGTGTTTTTGATTAAGTGCTAGATCCTACCTTGTCCTTCGTTTAGAGCTAGTTATTGTGTTTGAAAGGTAGGATAGAGCTGGTTGAGCTCGTAGCTCCCAGTTATAGTTTCTGTGCTCTACGTCCCTGAGTTAGTTGTTGTTGTTGGTTTATCAGGTTCCAAATTTAGTTACTCGGGACTCTTGTTGTGGTAATTGTAGCTCAGAACTAAGGTACGGATTTGAGCTTGTCTTACAGCTTTGGGGTGGTCATGGATATATGTGTATGCTTGCTGGTATGCGTGTATTGTGTGTTGTTGTATCGTTGTTGCTTAATGCTAGTCTCTGTGCTGATTATTGTAAGCTGTTGCATTGGCATACACGCATCTTTCCTGTTGAGCTCATATTTGTTAGTTGTTTGTTATTGTTGCGCTAACTCGTATGTACCAGGAGCTATTTGGAGGATGAGCGTCAATACCGTGCTCCTCATCTCCTGCTGGTTGAGTTGTTAGCTGCTATGAAACGAGTGGATAGCTACCATGCTCTCATGAGCTTTGGCAACAGCAGGTTGAGTAATCTTGTTTATGCTATGGTACAGTGTGTCGAGACGAGTGGATATCTACCATGCTCTCACGCACCTAGTGGCCACTTCAATTCATTTTGTTCTGATTGACAGCTGTTGAGCTGGTCTTTGAGCTTCTTTGGTATCCTGATTCGTTTGTAGCCTACTGCCTTTGCATCCTGTTGTCTCATGCATAGCACGTGCATTTATATCTGTTGCCATCTATTCGCTGTTTGTATTGCTCTCCATAGTGAGGCTTGACCCTTGTCCCTCCGGAGCTGGTTGTTGGTTATCTTTGTGTTGTTCAGGTTACCAAGGTTTCTCAGCTGGTCGAGGAGATGACTCAGCTGGTGGTTCCTCGAGAGGTAGATAGATTGTCCCATTTATGTGTATTATATAATTATTCAATAGAGTCGTTGCCGAGGAATGTCCCGTGTTAATGTTCTATTGCTGATTTGATAGCTTTGTTGCTGGGATACACTCGATGCTTGTATTGTTATTTGATTGTTGATTGGTTCTTCGTTCGTTATGAAACCAAAATTTTGAGTATCAAGGTATTTTTAAATTATTTTTTCTAAGTCTGGCCAAAGAGAAAAGTTTAGCCTCTTTTAAATGCTACCGTCGTTGTTAATTGCATGGTTAATCTCTGTATTGTGCACCGGGGCCTGACATTTTTGGTATCAGAGCCTAAACTGGGATAAGCTCGAATTCTTTTGATCACACTTGAGTGTAGGCACTTTGTTGCTTGTGGCATGTTCTTGACTATGTGATATATTTGCTGTGTGATCTTACTGTACAAGTGATCTCGTAGATGGTAGATGCCGCTCAGATGTAGGAGTAGAGCGAGAGGGCAGATTCCGATAGAGTCTGAGGTCCAAAATGATGAGGTTGACCAGAGTGTTCCCGTCCGTAGGAACGTGAGACAAGTCGAGGATGAGGTAGATGAGCTGGCAACCCGTGTGGACGATATGGAACTGGTTATGGCGAGGTTTCAGCGGATGAATCATCAGAAGTTTGATGGTGATGAGTCTAGTTCCGATGCCGAGTCCTGGTTGCAGCACATTACCGGGCTGTTTGATCGTGTGAGGTAGGATGATGAGTGTAGGCTGAGTTTAGCTACGTTCCAGTTGAGGAGGAATGCTGAACGTTGGTGGAGAGGTGCTTCACGAGCTCTCGAGTATACTGGTGTAGGGATAACATGGAACAGTTTCTGTACTGCCTTTCGACAGGAGTATATCCCAGAATCCTATGTTAATGCCCGGGAGCGTGAGTTTGATAACTTGGTTCAAGGAACCATGTCAGTGGGGGAGTACGCCAGAAGATTTTCTTCACTCCTTGCCTATGTTCCCCATGTGTCTGGCCGCGAGAGGGCTAAGAGGAAAAAGTTTATGGAAGGGATGAATGTGGACCTTTACTCTTTAGTGTTGGCGAGTTCACAGACTAGTTATGCGAATGCGGTAGACAAGGCTATGGATATCGAGGACGGATTGCAGAACCGCAGGTCTTGGGTTAGGCCACAAGTTGCTCAAGGTAACCGTCCCAATGTCCCAGGGGTGCAATCTTCCAAAACGTCTCAGTCATCCCAGCCACCCCAGAAAGCAGCCAAACAATGTGGACGCCACAGGTTCAGGCCTCGTGGTCATCAGTTTAAGAAGAATTCGGGTTCTAGTTCTTCTGGTTCGGGCAGTTCGAGCAGCAGTAGTCCCAGGGCTGATTTCTGTGGTCAGTGTGGAGGAGAGCACCCATCGATGCAGTGTGTTGGAGTTCAGGGTGCGTGCAATAATTGCGGGCAGTATGGACACGTTGCGCGAGTGTGTCCCTTAGTTGGATCTCAGCGCACCGCTGCCCCACCGTAGGGTCATTCAGGAGGATTTTCTAGGGGTCATTCTTTCCCTGTTCAGCAGCAGAGAGTCGGGGAGACTCAGCATAGACCGTTCCAGTAGCCTGGTTCTTTGCGTTTTGGACAGTCTTCCCAGCCTCATTTCTCAGGACCCCAGAAAGCCCAGGTGAATGGCATGACTAGGGAGCAAGCCGAGGGTACGCCAGGAAGAGTGATCGCTGGTACTTGCACTGTTTTTGATTTTCAAGCACGAGTTATTTTTTTATACTGGAGCATCAAATTCATTTATAGTTGAAGCATTTGTGGTTGAGAATGGTTTGCATACCACTATTTTGCGTGATATTGTTTCTGTTGAGACTCCTGCCGACGCGAGCCTGTTCTCCCGAGAGATTTTGTTGAATGCCATTCTTAGGTTTGGTGAGAACGTGTTGGTAGCGAACCTGATTCGGTTAGGGATGTGGGATTTCGATTGCATAGTGGGAATGGATGTGTTGTCTTGTTTTAGGGCCACCGTGGACTGTTTCCATGGCGTTGTGCGTTTTTGGCCCCAGTCTGGCGAGAAATGGAATTTCTACGGCCATGATTCCAAATCAAAGATTCCTTTGATCTCTGCCATGGAGATGTTTAGCCTATTGTCGTTGGACAATGTAGGGTTCTTGATATATGCTTTGCATGCATCCTCGAAGTCATGCGTAGGGCTTGGTGACATCCCAGTCACTCGTGATTTCCCTGATGTGTTTCCTGAGGAGATTCCTTGTTTTCCACCTACAAGGGAGTTTGAATTCAGCATTGAGTTTGTACCTGGTACAGCTCGTAATTCGTGAAATCTGTATTTGTTTAGCACCAGCCGAGTTGACGGAGCTGAATGTACAACTTAGCGACTTGTTGGAGACGGGCTTTATTAGGCCAAGCATGTCACCGTGGGTAGCTACTATCTTGTTTGTGAAGAAGTAGGATGGTTCGATGAGGATGTGTATTGATTTTTGGCAACTGAATAAGGCTACTATGAATGATAAGTACCCTTTAGCGAGGATCGACGATTTCTTTGACCATCTTCAGGGTTCAGCTGTGTATTCCAAGATCGATCTGTGTTCAGGGTATCATCAGTTGCGAATTTGAGAGGGAGATGTTGCGAAAACTGTGTTTTGGAAGAGGTATGATCATTGTCAGTTCTTGGTTATGCCTTTTGGTTTGACTAATGCTCCCGCAGTTTTCATGGACTTGATTAACCGAGTCTTTAGAGAGTTCATCGATCAATTCGTGATTGTATTTATCGATGATATTTTGTTTTACTCGAAGACTCCGATGCAACATAAATAGAATTTGAGATTGGTTCTCCAAACACTACGGGACTCGCAGTTGTATGCCAAGTTATCTAAATGCGAGTTTTGGTTGGATAGAGTGGTGTTTCTGGGTCATGTCAATTCAGCAGAAGGTATATCTGTTGATCCCAGTAAGGTAGGGGTAGTTGTGAACTTGGAACATAACGATAATGTCTATGAGATTCGTAGATTTTGGGATTGTCTAGCTATTACCGATGCTTTATTGAGGGATTCTCTAGTATAGCTAAGCCTATGACGCAGCTGACCCAGAAAGACAAGAGATTTGTTTTGACGGAGCAATGCGAGAACAACTTTCAATTGCTCAAAGAGAAGCTAACTTCAGCGCCTGTGTTAGCTTTTCCTTCAGGTTCAGGAGGTTTTGTGGTTTGTTAAGATGCTTCTCTTAGTGGATTGGGTTGTGTTTTGATGCATAATGGTCGAGTCATTGCGTATGCCTCTCGTCAGTTGAAATTTCATGAGACTCTATACCCAGTTCATGATTTGGAGTTGGCAGCAGTTGGTCTTTGCTTTGAAGATTTGGCGCAACTATCTCTATGGCGAACTGTTTGTGGTGTATACGGACCACAAGAGTCTTCAATACCTCTTTTCACATTCTGACTTGAATATGAGGCAGCGTAGATGGATGGAGCTTCTTAAAGATTTTGATTGTGAGATTCATTATCAGCCTGAGAAAGTGAATGTAATTGCTGATGCGCTGAGCAGGAAAGCTCAAGTGTCGATGCTTGCATCGTATATATTTCGAAGGTCCATGAGCATCTAAGCACTACTGGTTTGTGTTTTTAGCCAGGTGATGTCTATGTTGTGGTGTCATGTTTTCAAGTTGAGCCATATATTGTTTCGGATATTAGGGCAGCTCAAAGAATAGATCCATATATCCATGAGCTGAAGTTGAAGACTCGAGCTGGACAGTTGGAGGGTAAAATTGTCACATCTGATGGTTGTTTGAGGTTTCGTGGCAGGTTGGTAGTGTCAAATCTGATTGATATGAAGGAGGAGATCTTGAGAGAAGCTCACTGCAGTAGTAACAGTGTCCATCCTGGTGCAAGGAAGATGTACCATGCCTTGAAGCCGCACTCTTGGTGTGCAGGTTTGAAGAGCGATGTTGTTGACTTTGTTGCTCGTTTTCTGAATTTTCAACAAGTTAAGGCGGAAAGGATGAGACCTGGTGGACTATTCCAGAGTTTAGAGGCGTCCCAATGGAATTGGGAGCACGTAGCTATGGATTTTGTGACCCATTTGCCTCGTTCCATCCGAGGTTGTGATGCTATTTGGATTGTTATAGACAGACTTTCGAAGTCAGCTAACTTCATTCCCTACAATATGACGTATTCTTTGAGGAAAATGGCGAAACTGTACATCGATTTTGTTGTTCGATTGCATGGAGTGCCTGTTTCTATAGTTTCAGACCGAGATCCGAGGTTTACTTCCAGATTTTAGAAGATTTTGCAAGCATCTTTGGGCACCACATTGGCTATGAGTACAGCTTATCATCCCTAAACCGATGACCAATCTGAGAGAACGATCCAAACCTTGGAGGATATGTTGCGAACTATTGTTATGGATTACAGTGGTAGCTGGCAGGACTCTTTGTCGGTAGTGGATTTTTCGTATAATAACAGCTACCAAGTGACGATTGGAATGGCACCATTCGAAGCACTGTATGGTAGGATGGCAGATAGCCAATCTGTTGGGAAGAAGTGGGGGAGAAGCAGCTATCTTCTCCTGAATTTGTGCAACATATGAGAGATCAAGTTGATATGATTAGAAACGTATGAAAGATGCACAAGATCGCCAAACTAGCTATGCAAACCGTAGGTGTCTGCCTCTAGAGTTTCATGTTGGTGATCAAGTGTTATTGAAAGTTTCTCCTTTTAGAAGTGTTATGAGATTTGGGCTCAAAGGTAAGTTAGCTACTCGTTACGTTGGACCTTATGAGATTGTGTAGAGGATCGGTCCTTTGGCTTATCGTTTGTTGTTGCCACCAGAACTGTCCTCATTACATGATGTGTTTCATGTGTCTATGTTGAGGAAATATGAGTCGGATCCTTCTCATGTGTTGCGAACTGATGAGGTGGAGCTGGATCGAACTTCGAGCTTTGCTGAGTATCCTTTGCAGATTTTGGGAGAAACAGCTCAGGAACAAAACCATTCCTTTGGTGATGGTCCAATGGAGCAAGCATGGTAGAGAAGAAGCTACTTGGGAGTTAGAGGAGAAAATGCAACTTGAGTGGCCTCATCTGTTTGGGTAGATATTGCATTAATTCCAATAGCTAGTTTGCTCGTTGTTTTGCCCAGTTATCTTGAATTCTTGGTTAGTAGCTTCTAGTGCATGTTAGAGTGTTGCTGGTTGTATTGTGTGTAGCGTGATTTTTCCGGTGTTGTTTATTTTGTTGAGGTCTTGTTCTATTCTGGAGTTGTCGTTCGATTTCGAGGACCAAATCCTTTTTAGTGGGGGAGAAATGTGAGACCCGAAAGTTTTGTGGAACAATTAAGTTAATTAGTCGGGTTTAGTATAAACCAGATCTGCCGTGAGCAGATCTGGGACGGGGCAGCTCTGAGCTGGTATACTTGGTGAACAGTAATCGGGCTTCTATATATGTGTATTGGAAGCAGATCTGGACGGTTGGAGAGTTCTGTAGGGTAGTGATCAGATCTGGGAGTTGAGAATTGCTGGTTGGTGATTTCGACTTTAGTGCCGATTGATGGTATTCAAGGCTGGTGGTCAAATCTGGTTGTCGCAAGCCATTCTGGGTACGCTAGTTGAATCTCCTGCGCGTGTTGCGAATCGACGACATTTGGAACAAACCAATTTGAGGTGCGCAAGTTGCTAGTATTGTGCGGACTAGCCTGATTTGTTTTTTTGGTGTAGACCGGTGCGGTTCATCGCTTTCAGATTTGACTGGTCTGCGTGCATGAGATCTGAGTGTTCTGGTTTGGAGAGATGCGACGCCGTTTAGCGATAGCAGATTTGGTGCTATCGGGATGACGTGTACCAGTTGGGAGAGTGACTTCTATGCAATGTCGTTTGGAGGACTCCAAATTTGTTTTGGCGTAGAGTCCAGATCTGGAGTAGTACTCAGACCTGAGCTGGTGTCAGCTGTGTGCCTCGAGTTTGTCGGTGGCTACTGTTCACTAGACCCTAGTTACTGTTCACCGAACCTTATATTCTTCGATTCCCGGTTGTAGATGGCGTAGCTTGGAGCAAGGTTGGTAGCGTTGGACTCCCCTTGCCAAGATCGTTCTTTCTGTACCTCTTTCGAAAGCTTTGGGTAGCTAGAAGAGGAACGCGAAGGAGCATCAGTGTATTGGCTGTTCATGCTCAGGCAGATTGGTTCTTCTGTTCAGGTAGTGTTTTCGAGTAAGTGCTAGATCCTAACTTGTGCTTCGTTTAGAGCTAGTTATTGTGTTAGAAAGGTAGGATAGATCTGGCTGAGCTCGTAGCTCCTATTTAGAGTTTCTGTGCTCTACGTCCCTGAGTTAGTTGTTGTTGTTCGTTTATCAGGTTCTAGATTTGAGTTACTCGGCAATCTTGTTGTGGTAATTGTAGATCAGAACTAAGGTAGAGCTTGTCTTACAGCTTTGTGGTAGGCATTGATATGTGTATGCTTGCTGGTATGCGTGTATTGTGTGTTGTTGTATCGTTGTTGCTTACTGCTAGTCCTGTGCTGATTATTGTAAGATGTTGCATTGGCATACATGCATCTTTCCTGTTGAGCTCATATCTGTTAGCCGTTTGTTATTGTTTTGCTAACCCATATGTACCAGGAGCAGTTTTGAGGATGAGCGGCAATACCGTGCGGCATACATGCATCTTTCCTGTTGAGCTCATATCTGTTAGCCGTTTGTTATTGTTTTGCTAACCCATATGTACCAGGAGCAGTTTTGAGGATGAGCGGCAATACCGTGCCCCTCATATCCCTGCTGGTTGAGTTGTTAGCCGCTATGAGACGAGTGGATAGCTACCACGCTCTCATGAGCTTTGGCAACAACAGGTTGAGTAATCTGATTTATGCTTTGGTACAGTGTGTCGAGAGGAGTGAATAGCTACCATGCTCTCACACACCTCATGGCCACTTCCATTCATTTCGATCTGATTGACAGCTGTTGAGCTGGTCTTTGAGCTCCTTTGGTATCCTGATTCGTTTGTAGCCTACTGCCTTTGCATCCTGCTGTCTCATGCATAGCACGTGCATTTATATCTGTTGTCATATATTTGCTGTTTTTATTGCTCTCCGTATTGGGGTTTGACCCCTATCCCTTCGGGGCTGGTTTTTGGTTATCTTTGTGTTGTTCAGGTTAACAAGGTTTATCAGCTGGTCGAAGAGATGACTCAGTTGGTTGTGCCCCGAGAGGTGGATAGAATGTCCCAGTTATGTATATTATATAATTATGCAATAGAGTCGTTGCCGGGAAATGTCCCGTGTTAATGTTCATTATTGATTGATAGTTTTGTTGTTGGGATACACTCGATGCTTGTATTGTTATTTGATTGTTGATTGGTTCTTAGATCGTTATGAAACCAATATTTTGAGTATCAAAGTATTTTTAAATTATGTTTTCTAAGTCAGTCCAAAGCGAAAAATTTTAAGCCACTTTTAAATGCTTCCGACGTTGTTAATTGCGTGGTTAATCTCTGTATTGTGCACCGGGCCGAACAGTTGACGTACAGCCTCGCATCAGTTCACGCATAGCCAAACAGATTAAGAATTTCAATGCGAGACTGGTGACGTTTACGTGTGCTGAACACACATGGGTTGGGAGATATTAATTGTAATAATGTAAACATTGAACACAAACAGCTCGTGGGCTGTATCAGCTTAGAGGGAATAAAATCATAGTACGAATACTACATAAAAATATTTTGATACAAATAGATGGAAATCAGTTTAGGAAACTTCACAATGGAACGGCCTGATACAAATTTTGTTCACAAAAGGATGTGTCCAATAGCAGCAAAGAAAGGCTGGTCTTTCGATAAACACACATCCAAATCTCTTCCAGCTAAACCCCCCCCCCCCCCCGACCTATCAAGACTCCTTTCCTGCAACCATGAAAGCTAGCGAGCCTAGGGGATCAGCAGGTAAATCCGGTAATAGAAAAAACCTCCACATAACCATAACATAGTAGTTAACGTTAAGGAAGTAAACATTAAGCATCCACTTTCTTAAATTTGTGGTTATAAAAGAACCCATTAAATTTTTCTGTATGAGATGTGTCGTAGAAGCTCTCCTTAGGTCCGGCCACTTCATCAAGCTCATCTGATATCAGGTCAATGGGGAATAAATCCCATACTGTACAATGTGAAGGGGAATATAGGTCCATCATCCCATAATCCTGGCCCTTCCTGATTGAAGGGGCACGCTGGTTTGTCAGCCAGCGTCCTCACCGTTCCTATGCTGACCGTTTGTTATCTTCGCCACAAGTCATGAATCTTTGAAATATTTTTCCTTAAAATTTAATAACTATGGCACGAAAACCTCTATCATGTATCCTTCGTAACCATGCCATATAATAGTAAAACATTGATCTAACAGATCGCACACTAGCGGTTCGTTTTTTAATAAAAACTCTGTTATTATTTTAAAAGACTGCTGGGTATACGGCGGTACATAACTCTAGAAATTCTGAATTCCTCTCAAGATAGAAACAGATCACGGCTTAGATAACCTCTGGGTAGAAAACATATTACAAGCAAAATAGCTCTGAGTGGGAAAAAGGATTACGAGCGTATTATGAGCGTAAAGCATCTTGGAGAAAAAATAGCTTACAACTGGTTGGTCAACTCAGATTAGGCTAAAGTCAACCAAGGTTAACCCAGCTTAGGGTAATTAGGCCAGATCGCGAGCTTAGAGCAGCTCAGAGGGGGAAAAAAGATCACGAGCAGACCAGATAATCGAATCGCGAGCGAGCTAGACATGAAACCAGATCATGAGCAGGCTGGACAAGGAAACCAGATCGCGAGCGGGCTGGAAAATAAAACCAAATAGCGAGCGGTTTGGACAAGGAAGCCAGATCGCGAGCGGGCTGGACAAGGAAACCAGCTCGAAAGCGGGCTGAACAAGGAACCAGCTTGGAATCAGTAGAGTTCTAACTAGACCGGCTTTGCCTATCTGCTCAGAACCTCCTCCTTAGCTATCCAGTGAAAACAGCTTGGAGAACAGCACTCCAAGCTAGACCAGAACATCACTCTAACTAGATCAGCTCCGTCTGTCAGCTCTGAACCTCGTCCCTAAAAATCCATCACAACTTATTCTTTGCATAGAGAACTCTACTATGAAGCTACATACGTACAACCCATACAATTAAAAAAAAAGATGACATCTCCAACTGTCGCAAAAACTCCGTTGTAAAAAATTTAGGAAATTTTAGAAACACATTTTCGGACCCGCTGAAAGTGTACATATCCTAATATCATTTGAAAACCTTTAAACGTTACTCAAAACTATGAAACAGATGCAAACAGAAAGTAATATAGCACGAAGAGAAAAATGAACAATTATATGCTTTCACAGAAGCAGGAAGAAATAGAGTTTACTTGCCTTAATCTCAACGGTGGATTGCATTAGCTCTGGCTTTGAATATCCCACGAGAACGATCGAAACACTTACTCTAAAAGAAAATATTTTGCTTGATAAGTGGTTTAGGGAATGCACAGCCAATGCCTTAGAGAAGTAATTAAACAGAGCGGCAATGTCTTTAACAAAAAACAATAATCATTTACACTGAAATGCTTTCGGCGTGTCCAGTATTAATAGGGCTTGAGAAGGTACTGAAGGCGTGCTTACGATAATCATTTTGCCAAAAGAATATATATATATTTTTAAAAGCTGAACCGTTCTTGGGTTTACTCTTGCAGGAACTGTCCGCGAATCGCCCAGGTTATGAACCGAAGGGCTCAGATCAGGAGAAAGCTACAACATTACACAGACAAAAAAAGCGGTTTAATCCCTTCAAAACAAATTAAATTACTCGGGGGTTTACGGATTTTCGGACGTTACAACTCTACCCCCCTTAAATAAAATTTCGTTCTCGAAATTAAACTTATCTAAATAGCTCACGATAAGGACTAATCATGTCTGCTTCAGTTTCCCAATTTGTTCACGCTTTGAGTGATTCGCCCATTGGGCTTTTACCATCGGAATGCATCGATTCCTCAGTCTTCTATTTCCCTAAGAATAATTCTCATTGTCTTTTCTTCGTAAATCAGATCAGGCGCAAGATGAATGGGTTCGTAGCTCAATACGTGCGAGGGGCTTGGACGTATTTCCTAAGGACTGATATGATAAAAACGTTGTGTACTGCAGATAATTGCGGAGTTAGTTCCAATCTGTAAGCTAACGTCCCACCCTATCTAAGATCTCGAAGGGCCGATGTATCTGGGACTCAGCTTACCCTTTCTTCCAAACCTCATCACCCCCTTCATGGGTGCTACCTTGAAAAATACGTGATCTCCTACTTCGAAACTCAGCTCACGACTGTGATAATCAGCATAGCTCTTTTGTCTACTCTGAGCCATACTCATCTGGTCACATATCTTTCTGATGGCTTCAGCTGTCTGCTCAATTTGTCAGGCCCGGTGTTCTAATCACAGCTAAAACACGTCAAAACACACAGAAAAACGGAAGATTAAAAAGTGGGTATTTTTTTTTGGCCTGACTGAAAATGCATCATTAAAAATTGGCGTATACTTAAAATAACAGACTAGTATAAAAATTAGAAGGCACTAAACAACAATCATCCAACACATATATATATACAACTCCAATCGAATCACTACAGAAACAATTACGCAGGGCATCCCCTAGCATGACAAGATATAGTATATATATATATATACATATATATATAACTGGGAACTCACGCCTAGAACTCCACCAGCTGACTCCTCTCTCGGACAACTGATCTACCTGAAAAACCTTCAATGGCCAACACGCAGGCAACACATCCACGAAGGAAACCAAACGAGGTTAAACCTCAGTACGAATAGCAATCAATAACAACTAACAAATAAAGCATGAAAATATGTGTCGTGCAATGCATGCAGAATACTAAGAATCATCGGGGCTCATGGAACGACTCGGCAGCTGTAGGTACAACTTTCACAGAAACACTCAACAGCATGAGAGACATAGCTCGCAGGAGCATCTCAACTGCCGGTGATACAAGGCTCGCAGTAGAAATCCACGGCTGGAGGTGCAAACAGTAGTGGCCACAGAGCATGTGAAAGTGTGGTAGCTATCCACTCGTCTCAACACGTGGTACCAGAAGCAAGGACAGCTCAACCCGCTGGTGCCCAAGCTCATGAGAGCGTGGTAGCTATCCACTCGTCCCATAGCTGCGAACCACCCAACAGTAGGGAGATGAAGAGCACGGTAGCTAGCCGCTCGTCCTCAATAACCCGACAACAAGCTTCTTGGTACCAACAGGTCATCAATAGGAAAGACAAGCAGGAGATAACAAAGAAAGCCCACAACACAAACGGCTAGCAAAAGGTCACAAAGGGGCATAGGCTCAACTCACAGGATAGGACGCATATCACAAAGGAGGAGCTTGATATGATATGCATGTAGGCAATGCTAACGGAAATAAGAACAACATGCAGCATACTACTGAACAAAATAAGTAAACCATACATCATGTACCAAAACAGCTCCAGCTCATAAGCATGCATAAAAGCATAACAGCTTAGGTACTATCACAGCGTAGATCAGACTCTACCATGCAGTCCGTGGCTGAGCAACGCAGCTCCAAGCCACAAGAACGACAACTAACACAACACAACTAACGTAGATATCCAAAACACCCATAAACTAGCAAACAACTCACGCAGTATATACAACACAAGCAAAACAGCTCGTCAACCCAATGCGAGTGTAACAGGTTACTGCATACCTTCGACCAGGATACGGCCTCACAGCCCATAGCCCCTATGTTCACATGCTTAACCGAAAGCTGTAATTACAAGCTCCGAATTCGTACCTTACGCAGATCTTGGCAAAATACCTCAGCACAGCTTGCGACTGACAGCAAAACACCTCCTGATCCTCTTGGCCAACAGCTCAGGGTCCGCCAGCTCACATCAAACCACCAGGAAGGCTCTAATCTGAACCGAAGCTCAAACCCAGTCGGAGATCGTGAAACTCAACTCTCACAGCTTCACATTGATCTCCTCCGTCCGGCATCCTCCTGACTCAAAACTGGTACAAAAACATCGGCCTTGAAGAGAGGTTTCTAGCTGTTGTACCCCTGCTCCAAGCTGATCGGCGAAACTCCGACGATCTGGAATTTACCATGTCTGGTGAACAGTAACTATGGCTTGGGAAAATATCTACGGGAGCTTCCAGAAGAAGAGAATGAGGATGAAATGGTCTAAGATGACTAAGTATGGGTCAACGAGAGGTATATATATATATATATATATATGAGACACTCGATCAACCACTCGGGGCTCCACTAGCTGAGGCACCACCTGGGCCAGCTGAAGTATTTGGGTAACCTGAATGGCAAACAACACAACCAAACAGCCGCGGAGAGGCAAAGGGTCAAACCTCAGTATGGAGAACAAAATAAAACAGCATAAAAAGTATGTATGATATATGTATTGTGTTATGCAAATGCATGTCCGGTAGCAAGAACATTAGGTAGCAAATCGGAAGCCAAACAAAACAGCCAATATCAACATGTGGAACGTCATTGGGAGTTCGGGATTTACCCGAGCGGTCCTAGCGGAAAATAGATATGCTCATCATCACGGGCGACGGGAGCTACCCGTCCAGTCACAACGGCATAAAAAAGTTTCCACTGACCACCCGCCACCATCTATCCAGTCCACGGAAACTGAGGGGGCGGGAGCTATCCGGTGCGTCCTCAGTGCTATCCCTCGTGAGCATAGGCCAGATCACACACTGGCAAGTTCGCATGTATCCAACAGTTCCACGCTAAGGCTGAAACCATAAACAGCTCAAAAAATCAGACCAGTTCACGCACCGGTCAGCTAAAACACAGTAACAGCTTACGTGTACAAAATAGTTCTCGCCAAAGCTGTAACCCTAAATAGCTTTCGTCCTGCCGAGCAGCTACGGATAGTTCTTGTCTAAGCTGAAGACCCCAACAACTCTGATCTACATAGGATGATACATTCAGCTTACGCCTAAGCTGACTAAACACAACAGCACAACACGACGTCCCTAATCTGCTTACCCAGCCCAGAAGGCTACATAACTTTCCAAAGTTGAACCCAGCTTGCATTTTGCTACTCAACCGATGACAGTTTAGAGTTGCGACGGCACCAGCTCACACAAACACAGATCAGATCGCACCAAAATCACTGTCTATAGCTCACACTTCTAAGCTTAGAGGAACTCAAATCAGCACACATCCTATATACCAGCTTAGGATGCTCTAACAGCTTACAACACCCAAAGCTATTCGCTAAGCTCCCAGATCGCAACACATAATCCTGGAACAGCTCACGATCCTAGATCAGTTCACGCCTGTTGTTCCCTGCTAAATTATACTCCTAAGCTGTTAACAGCTCATGGACTCAGCACAGTCCTAACCTTCAGCTTGCGCCTAATATGGTCCACAATAAAACAGCTCGGTATAAAACTTCCGACCAGCCCGTGCAACATACAAGCTCTTAGACTGGACGGGTATAACTCTTCAGCAACACCAAACAGTTGCACGCCAAGACGCTGTACAGGTATCTCAACCAACTCGCACCAGAAGCAGTTCCTCTACCAGCTCAACGTAAACACTAGGACCAGCTTGCATCCTAGTCTATCCATTCCTTCTGCTACTCCCTAAGCTTGTTATAAAGATTAGTTAACCACTAATCTGGACTAATCAGTCCGTTAATCAACTCGGCTAATTATAGTCCTCCCGACTCTACCCACCTTAAGAGATTTCGTCCTAGAAATAAAAACAACAGTCCTCACAAAACACAACAGATCATAGCACAGACTGATAATCGGCAAAGCTCAAATCAGCACAGCAGGGAGAACTCAGCACTCACAAAAAGTGGGGCTACACTTGCCATAACCAGGCTGTCACTGCTCAGGAAATCTCTTACTACCATGCCAGCCCCACTGAACCCAAAACAGAAGGTAGGATCTTATTCCTCAATCATTTCTCTCTTCTGTCAAGAATCCTCACTGGAAAATCACAAAAGATCTGGGTCTGGTCCAGCTCACTCCCTCAGTCATTGGCTCGCGTTTTCCTCGACTGGAACAAATGAAGCTCATCATGCATTAACAATCACATAGCCGGTAAGCGCAACTGCACGCCACAGATCCAATCTGCTCAAACAATCTCACAGAGACTGAGGAATCTAAAAGCTAACCTACCCTCAAAGAACGAGTACTACGCAAACTCAAGGGAGAAACTCGCAATAAAAACACGATCCACATCTTGGAACTCCAAAGATCCACACCTAATATGCATAAATTGGCTTGGAGATCTCACACAACCCTCGCTCTGGATCGAATCATGTCCTCTTGGTCCTTCACCTACTGCACAAATCTGGTGAAGACCATCGATTTTCCTCAAATATTCCAGTTGTTAGAGCAAATATGCACGTATTTCCTTGCAAAAACCTCGAGGAACATCACCCAAACATCGCTGGGAAGCTAAAACAACACAAAAGCTCCATCACGGCAAGGAATTTATGTCAACCACTAGCAAAAATCATCGCTATTGCTCACAGCATGCCTT
Source organism: Dorcoceras hygrometricum (assembly GCA_001598015.1). Lineage (NCBI taxonomy): Eukaryota > Viridiplantae > Streptophyta > Magnoliopsida > Lamiales > Gesneriaceae > Dorcoceras > Dorcoceras hygrometricum. Next base: position 55,960 of record KV014858.1, read on the forward strand.
CCAAAATCTGCATGGTCAGCCAGATTGGCCATCTGGGTGGTGTGGTAAGCTTCTGTCATAGTCAATCGAGGCTCCAAAGCTGCATGCGGGCGATTCCAACACCAGGCAGTCCACCATAAATCCTTGTCGAACCCTATAGACACCGGCACACCATGAGATCTCGCTACATGGTTGACGTACCACGTCGTCATCTTCCTCAAAGAAACTGTCACACCCAAGGGACAGTAGTAAAACATGCTCTAAGCTAACTCCAACACCGCTTAGCTTACCAAACTACACAGTCAACTCGGACTGGCATAGCAACCTATCAGCAAAACTCCAAGGCTGCTACTCAGCACAAAACGTCCAGCTCACCTCAAAGCTGAAAGCTCACGCAGCACGAACCACAACGACATGCTACCTAAGCTAGATCCCAAAACAACGCTTATCACGACAGTACGCCATCTAACAACTAGAGCTTCTCCACTCCAGAGTCCAGAATGATGGACTCATATCCACTTCCAGGTAACATCTCTACCTTACTGGTTCAGCAGCAACAATATCGGCCTGGATATTGTCAACAGCTCCTCAAAACAGCAGGTGCGCAACAGCAACGAACTCCATAAGTCGGGGTAGATCCTCGCACCAACTCAAAGTTGTAATCAATCTCGGGCTCCAAAGGTAAATCCAAGAACCTCGCCAGGAAAGGCATCAAGGGCTATCGACAATAGGGAAAACCACTAACCCCTACTCCTGAATCTAGCCAAAAACTCCAGCACTATCTCACGGGATGATATAACTCACGGCGGCAGGAATATTAAAGGACACCACATCACACAAACAAGGCAGGGTAAACTCAACCCACACGCCAGCATAACAGAGCACAGAACACACAGGTTTGATGTTCGCGTGTCAGCACAACACTCGCACAGGGTAATACAACAGCAAGCACCTGCGATCACTCCTCCGATCAAACATCAGCTTTCTCTCACAACCACGCATGCACATGAGTCCGCTGAGGTCCCGAGTGCTGAGATTGAGAAGGCTATCTGACTCTAAACGCATTCAAAAGCTAATAATTCAATCAATGGGACTGAGCAGCAAAAAGTAGCATCTACTAAGAACCTCCAGAAGGACCCTGCTGATCATGGGAACGCTGTCCTCATCCACAAGAAGTTTCCAGCCCGTCCACACGGATGGCAAGTGCCTAACACACTTTCGCTACGACACTCTTATCACAAAGTACCATCCTCGACGGCTATCATTCGGTCCACAACCTCTGCAAAGAGGAAAAGGAAGCTGCTACACCAACGGGTGAAGGTCATCTCTCTAGCCTTTCAGAAATCTATTATTCTTCGTCCTCACACATCCACCAACGAGAGGAATATAGATGAGAAAGGAAAAGAACTATCTCGAACACACAGTCACATTTAGATCTCCTTGCACCAAGTGATCAAACTCACGCTTCTTGCTGCTGCAGAACATCTCGGGGATATACTTCTGACGGAAGATAGCATGGAAACTCTCTTTCACGAGGCTACTGCACTCATCTCTGCCTTCACTAGAGAATCATCTCACCACCCGTGCTGCGCAAACTCTCTCACCAGGAGCGTTGCTAAACTCAGCCTCGTCTCATACTAAAGCTGCACATGGTCGAACAAACTCACCAAGCGCTCAAACCAATCCTCTGTTGCAAGAACACCATCAGAACCATTGAAGGTAGGAGGATACATCCTTTGGAACCTAGCTAGAACCAGCTCCAATACATTCACTCGTCGAGTCCAAGGCTCCACATCAGCCTCGTCTGGCTCGCACAACGACAAAAAGGCACTCACGATCGAGCAACATCCTCATTGCTAACCGAAATTCTCAGCTCACTACTGCCAGCTCTACCTCTACCTCTCCTATGCAGCATTTAGGAGGAACACAAAGGTCAGCACAAACAAAGTAGGCAATCATTAGTCAAACAAATGTAGGAGGACAAACACAGTGCCTAGACTCGAGTTTGATAGAAAAGAAATGAGCTTATCCCAATTTAAACTCTGATACCAAAATGTTAGGCCCGGTGTTCTAATCACAGATAGAACACGCAAAAACATGCAAAAACACGAAAGCTTAAAAAGTGGGTAATTTTTTTTCTTTTTGGCCTGACTGAAAATGCATCATTCAACATTGGCGTATACTTAAAATAACAGACTTGTATCAAAAGTCGAACGCACTAAACAACAATCATCCAACATATATATATACAACTCCAATCGAATAACTACAAAAACAACTACGCAGGGCATCCCCAAGCAATGACTCGATATATATATATATATATATATATATATATATATTTCGTTACATTAAGAATTTATACTCGATATATATATATATATATATATATATACATGATATAAAGCATGAAAATATGTGTCGTGCAATGTATGCAGAATACCAAGAATCATCGGGGCTCATGGAACGACTCGACAGCTGGAGGTACAACGTTCACAGAAATTGTCAACAGCAGGAGATACATAGCTCGCAGGAGCATCTCAACTGCCGGTGATACAACGCTCGCAGTACAACTCCATGGCTGGAGGTGCAAACAGTAGTGGCCACAGAGCATGTGAGAGCGTGGTAGCTATCCACTCGTCTCAACATGCGGTACCAGAATAAAGTATAGCTCAACACGATGGTGCTCAAGCTCATGAGAGCATGGTATCTATCCACTCATCTCATAGCGGCAAACCACCCAACAACAGGGAGAAGAGGAGCACGGTAGCTAGCCGCTCGTCCACAATAAACCAACAACAAGCTTCCTGGTACCAACAGGTCATCAACAGGAAAGGCCAACAGGAGATAACAAAGAAAGCACACAATACAAAGCGACTATCAAAAGGTCACAAAGGGGCATAGGCTCAACTCACAGGATAGAACGCATATCAAAAGGGAGGAGCTTGATATTCTATGCGTGTTTTCAATGCTAACGGAAATAAGAACAACATGCAGCATACTACCGAACAAAATAAGTAAACCATACAGCATGTACCAAAACAGCTCCTGCTCACAAGCATGCATAAAAGCAGAACAGCTTAGGTACTATCACAGCACAGAGCAGACTCTACCATGCAGTACTAGGCTGAGCAATGCAGCTCCGAGCCACCATCATGACAACTAACACACCACAACTAACGCAGTTATCCAGAACACGCATAAACTAGCAAACAGCTTAAGCAGTATACACAACACAAGAAAAACAGCTTGTCAACACAGTACGAGTGTAACAGGTTACAGCATACCTTCGACCAGGCTACGGCCTCACAGCCCAGAGCCCCTATGTTCACATGCTTAATCGAAAGCTGTAATTACAAGCTCCGAATTCGTACCTTATGTAGATCTTGGCAAAATACCTCAGCACAGCTCGTGACTGACAGCAAAACACCTCCTTCTCCTCTTGGCCAACAGCTCAGGGTGCACAGCTCACAGTGAACCACCAGGGAGGCTCTAATCTGAACCGAAGCTCAAACCCAGTCGGAGATCACGAAACTCAACTCTCGTAGCTTCACGTCGATCTCCTCCGTCCGTCCTCCTCCCGACTCCAAAATGGTACAAAAACATCGGCCTTCAATAGAGGTTTCCAATTGTTGTACCCCCGCTCCAAGCTGATCGGAAAAACTCCGACGATTTGGAATTTACCTTGTCTTGTGAACAGTAACTATGGCTGGGGAAAGTATCTACGGGAGCTCCAAGAAGAAGAGAAAGAGGAGGAAATGGTCTAAGATGACTAAGTATGGGTCAACGAGAGGTATATATATATACACGCTCAACAGATCACGGCTACAGCACCCCCAAACCAGCTCAGGCCTCTGCACTGCACTAAGCCCAGTGTACAACTCATCACGCACATGATACCAGCTCTTGCATCCAACAGCTCACATCCCAACAGATTACTGCTACAGTGATCCCAGCTCAGCTCTCGCAAGCGATGCAGCTTACAAACCAAACAGAGTTTACACTTCCAGGACAGATTACACTCAATCTCCAGCTCAGATCTCAAGCTGACACCAGCTTGTACATACAGTTTAGGAAGCCTCCACTAATAGCCTGCGCCCAATAGCAGCACAGATCACCCGAGCTCAGCATAGGGTACCACACAGTACCACCAGTATCTCACGTCACCTCAGGTCAAATAGAACCCTAGCAAACCAACTCAGGATGCTCTATCCAGCTTGTAGCAACCAAACATCCTGTGACACACTCTCAGCTCGCAGAACCTAAGCTTAGAACAGATCGCAGCATTCCCAGCTGTACAGCTCGCAGCAACAGGCCAGATCACACACTGGCCAGCTCGCATGTACCCAGAAGTTCCACGCTAAGGCTGAAACTATAAACATCTCACAACATCACACAGGTCAGCTCACGTATAGTAACAACTTATGTTTACGAAACAGTTCTCGCAAAATTTATAACCCTAAATAGCTTTCGTCCTGTCGGGCAGCTATATAAAGTTCTTGTCTAAGATGAAGACCACAACATCTCTGATCTACACAGGACGTTACAGATAGCTTACACCTAAGCTGACTAAACCCAACAGCACAACACGACGTCACTAGTCTGCTTACCCAGCCCAGAAGGCTGCATAACTTCCAAATTTGAACCCAGATTGCAGTTTGCTACTCAACCGATAACAGTTTAGAGCTGATATAGCTCCAGATCGCACTAGGATAGATCAGATCGCACCAACATCACTGTCTATAGCTCACATTACTCAGCATAGAGGAACTCAAATCAGCACGCATCCTATCTACCAGCTTAAGATGCTCTAACAACTTACAACACCCAAAGTTGTTCGCTAAGATCCTAGATCGCAGTGCATAATCTTGTAACAGCTCGGATCCCAGATCAGTTCACACCTGTTGTTCCCTGCATAATGATACTCCTAAGCTGTTAACAGCTCATGAACTCAGCATTGTCCTAACCTACAGCTTGCGCCTAATCTGGTCCACAATAAAACAGCTCGCTATAAAACTTCGGACCAGCTCGTGCAACATACCAGCTCACCTCCAAGCTTGTCCTCCGAACCGGACCTCTAAGCTGAACCACACCTAAGATCAGCATAGGCCATTTAAACAGGTACTAGCTCTCTAGGTTAGCCCAGCTGATAAGGATAAACTCTACTTGCGACGCTGCTTCAAAATTGACATCAACTCAGAGTGCTATACTAGACTTGTATAACTCTTCAGCAACACCAAAAATTTGCACGACTAGACTCTGTGCAAGTCGCTCAACCACCTCGCACCCGAATCAGTCCTTCTACCAGCTCAACGTAAACCCTAGGACCCACTTGCATCATAGTCTATCCATTCCAGCTACTACTCCATAAGCTGGTTATCTAGATTAGTTAACCACTAATCTAGACTAATTAGGTCATTAATCAACTCGGCTAATTACAATCCTCACAACTATACCCGGACGCAAATCAACTCTCTCCCCTACATCATCGCAGTGAATAGGTGATCTGCACTTTCGATCATACAGAGCTTCATAAGGGGCCATCTGTATCGAAGCTTGGTAGATGTTGTTGTAAGAGAATTCTACCAAAGGAATCTTTGACTCCCAGCTTTCAGCAAAATATATTATGCTTGCACGGAGCAGGTCCTCCAGCATTTATATTACCCTCTCATATTGACCATCAATTTACGGATGGTATGCCGTGCTGAAGGCCAGCTTGGTTCCCATGGCTCGATGCAAGCTCTTCCAGAATGTATAGGTGAACCTTGGGTCCCTATCTGAACAATAGAAACTGGAATCCCATGAAGCCTCACTATCTCCTTGATATACAGCTCAACATATCTGTTCAGACCATAGTTGGTGTTTATTGGTAGAAAGTGAGCTGAATGCTTTAAACATCTTTGACCCAAATCGAGTTGAACCCATGAGGAGTTCTTGGAAGACCTACCAAAAAGTCCATCTCAATGTTTTCCCATTTCCATTCTGTGGTATCTGAAGAGGTCTTAGCATCTCAGCTGATCGTTGATGCTCTGCTTTAACTTGGTAACGGGTTAGGCATTCAGCGACAAATCTGGAGATATCCCGCTTCATTCCTGGCCATCAGTAAAATGTTTGCAATTCGTTATGGGGTGGCGTGAGCCTCTAACATGATATCAGCTCGCAGGGTATCTACCCATGGAACCCACATCCTACCTTTTTATTTCAAAATAGCCTCTTCTGTCGTGTAGAGATTTCCACCATCCTGTTGTTTCCACTTTAACAGCTATTCGTCTTTCTCCTGACCCTCTCTGATCTTTCAACGTTGTCTGAATAGTGAGAACAACTAGCTTTGCAACACAATATCTGGTGATCAGCTCCAATTCAAATTTCTCAATTTCCATAGCCAAAGGTCTCTGAACTGAAACCTGAGCTAAACCAACTGAATTTCTGCTCAATGTATCCGCTACCACATTATATTTACCAGGATGGTAACTGATGGTGCAGTAATAATCCTTCACCAGCTCTAGCCATCTCCGCTGCCTCATGTTCAACTCTTTCTGTGTGAAGAAGTATTTGATGCTCTTGTGTTCGGTAAAGACCTCTCATACAGATAGATTCTCCAAATATTTAATGCGAAAAATCCTGCCGCTAGCTCTAGATCTTGCGTTGGGTAGTTCTTCTCATGAGTCTTCAATTTCCTGGAAGAGTAGGCAATCACCTTACGATCTTGCATTAGCACAGCACCCAACCCCAGCTTAGACGCATTAGTGAGACATAATTACCTTGTCCAGCGGGCATGGCTAAAACAAGGGCCTCTACCAATGCTTTCTTCAGCTTATCAAAACTCGTCTGTCACTCTGGGGTCCAATCATACTTAACATGTTTCTTGGTTAAGGTTTTCAACGGGGCTGATATCTTGGAAAAGCCCTTGATAAATCGCCTATAGTACCCGCAATAACTAGGAAGCTACGAATCTCAGTCACACTCTTAGGCACAGGCCAATATCGAACTGATTCCACCTTCGCTAGGTCAACTTCTAGTCCATCTCTGGAAATCACATGACCAAGTTATCCAAAACTCACATTTTCTAAACTTTTCAAATATCTTCTTGTTCCCGCAGAAGTTTCAACAATGTCCTAAGCTGATGGGAGTGCCTTCTCTGCTCCTACAGTAAACTAGATATCGTCTATGAACACTATCACAAACTGGTCCACGAAATTTTGGTACACTCGGTTCATTAATTCCATGAAAGCTGAAGGAGGGTTTGTTAATCCAAAAGGCATGAACAAAAACTCATAGTGTTCGTAGCATATTCTGATGGCAGTCTTGTGGATATCCGTTTCATTAATCCTCAGCTGATGGTATCCGGAGCGGAGGTCGATCTTAGAAACACTACTGCACCCTGAAGTTGATCAAATAGATCTTCAATCCTTGGGATGGGATACTTGTTATTCACCTTTAGTTTATTCAGCTCTCTATAATATTGCATAACCTCATACTACCATCTTTCTTTTCTACGAATAGCACAGGGGCTCCCCATGGCGATGTACTTGGTCGAATGAACCAATTTTCCAGCATATCTTGGACTTGTTCCTTAAATTCTTTCATCTTTGAAGGTGCTAGCCTATACGGTTGTTTAGAAACTGGGGTGGCATTAGGTACTAGCTCAAGAACAAACTCAATCTCCTAGTTTGGAGGTAGTCTGTTAAAATAAAATTTATAAGTTTTGGTGATAATGAAAACTAAGACTAAGAACTGAATGTAAGACTAAGATCTGGATCTTAAGTAATCGTGTTTTTTGGGAAGTAAGATTTTCATATCTGGACGTCATGCTATCAGAATAGATCAGATCAGAGCTTATCAAATTTGGGTATTCGGGTTATTTTCAGTTATTGGGTTAAGAATTTCAGATCCGAGCAAATCAGATGAGAACATATCAGATCCGAAGGTATCAGACCTTGTACAGTGGATTCATTTCAGATTAGAGAGATTGGAACAGTATAAAACGGGAAAATATCATATCAGATCAGATGAAATCATTCAGATCAGGTTATATTTCAGTTTCAGTTCATAGGTTATTTGTTCAGATTTCAGAAACAGATATTCAAGATCAGAACAGGGTATTTCAGATATGAATAGAGATAAGAGCTGAAGTTACGTGTGAAGAAGAGAGATTTTAGATTTGATCTTGGAATAGTTATTAGACTCAAAGGGAGTTTCAGATCTGAATATATTTCTAAATAAAAGGAGGAGAGATCTCAGATCTGATAGTCATACAGTTTTGTTGAAGTTAAAGGGGGAGGATAAGCTTTTATATTTGAGAGCAGTTTTCAGGTCTTAGTGCCAAAACAGATTTGAGCTTCGGATTTTTTAACAGCTATACATTTCAATGAAATCAACAATCGAGATTTAATTGTATAAAGCCTGTTAGACAAAGTGGATGAAAGAGACTCAGTTCAGAGCTATTTGGAGAATACTTTGCAGGACACAGAGTTGGTCTATTCGATATTTACCTATTTTGGGTATTAAAGTCAAACAAGCTCTGACAACTTTTGTGAGACCCGAAAACTGATGAGATTAGTTAAATTAATTAATCGAGTTTTATTGAGATCAGCTTTGAATTGTTATGCTTGGAGAAGCTATCGGTTTTTGTTTTAGTCCCTAGAACAGTTCTGGAGAGTTAGAGTTTGGCGCGGAATCTGTTCAGTAGTGAGTGGGTCATCGCTGATTGCTAGCGTTCATCAGTGGTGACGTAAGCAGTTGTCACTGAGTGGTTGTGTGCAGCAGTCGTAGCGGGATATGTTGTCGCTGAGTAGTAGAGAGTGCGCTAGGGTGTTTCAGCAGTGAGTAGCTAAACGTCGTAATTTTGATTAGTTGGAACGACGACATTTGGATTAGCGGAGGAGACTCAACAGTAAGCAGCATTGGTCTTCAGTAGTGTGAGAGATCTGATGTTGCGTTGCGAATAGATGTTGGTTAGTTGTTCAGCAGTGAGTAGCGGGTGACATGTCCAGTTGCGACAGTAGTTCTCTACGATGTCGTTTGAGTTAGTAGAGATCTGTTTTGGCTTAGAGAGAGATCTGTTGAGAGATCTGGATCTAGCGGGAATATCAGCTGTGATAGCTTAAGTTGTCGGTGGATCTGTTCCCTGTTCTGACAGCAGTGAGATTTAATAGGGAACTTGGTCTTGTTCTCTATTATTGTTCCCGACACTCAGAAATATTTCCCGATAGTAATCTCTGTCGTGATACCCTAGCTACTGTTCACCGAACCTTATCTTCTTTTATTGTCGATGGTAGACAGCTCCGATTGAAGTAATAGTGGTAGCGTTGGACTCCTCTTGCTGAGACGCTTCGTATGGATATAGCTTTCGGACGTTTGCTTGAAGCTGGTGAGGTGCACGAAGGCATTTTCCTTGTGTAGTCTGTTAGAATTTCCGTCCTAGCTTGTTGGGGTAAGTGTTCAGACCCTGTCTTGTGTTGTTTAGAGCTCTCTGCTGAGTTAGTTGGGGTAGGATAGCGCTGGTTGAGTTCGTAGATCCCAGCTGTTGCTTTTATATGCTTCGATCCTTGAGTAGTTGCTTGTGTTGGCTTAGCAGGTGGTGGATCTGCGTTGCTTGGACCCTGTTTATAGTAATTGTTACATAGAAGATTTGAGGTACGGATGTGAGCTTGTCTTACAGCGTGGATTTGGCATGGATATTATGTGTAATGCTGTGTCTGTTCTGTATTGTAATTTCTTGCATATGTTTCGTGATTTATATGGCAAGCTGTTGCATTGCATATACATCTGTCATATCCAGTTCAGATCTGTAGCCTTGCGTTGTTCTACTGTTCTGTTGTGTGCGAGGATGCGATGGCGAGCGGCAGTACCGCACTCTCATCTCCCTGCTGGGTTTAGTTAGCCACTATGAGCCGAGTGGTTAACTACCACAGTTCATGACTTGGGCAACGGCAGGTTGAGCATTTGTGAAGCATCTGGTATCGGGTGTGGTGTAGAGATGAGTGGGTAATTCCCATATGCTTGTACGCACACCGTGGACACTATCTTTGCAGAATCTGTTGTCAGCTGTTGATCTATGCCTGAGTTCTTTGGCTCCTGTTGTAGTTGTAGACTTCGGCTGTTGCCATGTTCCTCATGCATAGCATCTGCATTTTATCTGTTGCTGTCTATTGCTGTTTTTCAATTGCTCTCCGTACTGGGGCTTGACCCCAATGTCCCTCGGGTGCTTGTGTTTGTTGCCAGTGTGTTGTTTCAGGTTTCCCAGGTTTCTCTGTTGGTCGTGACTTTGACCCAGCGGAAGGTGCCCCAAGAGGTGGTTAGAGTGTCCCAGTTAGCGTATAGCATATATGTACCAGTACTGTCAGCCGGGGAATGCCTTGTGCTTGTGGGATTCAGTTGTATGCTGTAATACTTGTATTTGTTTAAATGTTGTACTGTTGAAATGAGTGTTTGTAAACTGGGGTATTTTAAGTATGGTTGTTGTGAGACCTGGATTTGTTAATTGAGATTAATCGTAGGAATTAATCGATTGATAAAGATTCTGGTGGTTTAGAATCTCTGTTTCGAGGTTTGAGTTGCATTTTCAGGTCGAGAACCATACTTAGAACAATTCTGGAGGTTTTCGTGATTTTGGTACTTTTGGGTAAAAGCTGGTTTTACAAGCTAGCAGCTGGTCGGTGGCGAAAACCAGTCGAAGCGTGTTTTGGTAACGCAGGGTATGAAACTCCGTCGTTTGCGTGAAGTCTGGTTGCGTGTGTTGTAATCAGCAGATGCGTTAGTGTAATTGCGTTAAGAGCTAAAATGACTGCGTTTAGATTAGTTGGCGCGACGTCGTTTGGATGTTGCGTCTGGTACCAGCTGGCAGGATTCGCGTGAGTATGCCTGCTGGTTGTTCAGCCGAAGCGGATGTCAACATGAGTCAATGTTCCTGTAGCGCGAGGAGGAAACGTTGTCGTTTTGTTGTTGCGACTGGTACCAGCAGAGAGAAGTGTTATGCGTTGTTTTGTTCTTGCGACTGGATACCCAGCTGCTGGTAGTAAGGTTTGCGTATCCTATGCGACGTCGTTTGAGTAAGTAGCGCGACGCCATTTTGAGAACCAGCCGTTGGTTTGTTTTGCGATTGTTTTTGAGAAACCAGCAGTTGGTTCTTGCGTCTGCGGGTTGTAGTATACCTGCTGGTTGGGAGATTGATGGTGTCGACTGGTTTTGTTGGTGGACAATTATTGAATTGATTTCCAGTCGTTGCAAGTGCTATTTATAGGAAGATTTGGCCTTCGTTTTAGACACCAGTTCCCATACTTAGAATATTTTCCAGCCTTTCGTTCTCTGTTTCTTCGAACCCTAGAGCA
>KV014858.1:77354-94252 GCA_001598015.1 Dorcoceras hygrometricum
CTCGATGCTTGTTTGAGACCGTAGATCGATCTCTGAAGTTTGCATACCTTATGCTCGCTTCCAACAGATGTGAAACCCTCAGGCTGCATCATATAGATCTCTTCCTTAATGTTTCCATTAAGGAACGCAGTTTTCACATCCATTTGCCATATCTCATAGTCATACCATGCGGCTATGGCAAGTAAGATTCTATTTGACTTGAACATTGCGACTGGCGAGAAGGTTTCATCATAGTCAACACCTTGCCTTTGAGTGTAACCTTTCGCGACCCGTCGTGCCTTGTAGTTCATTACCTTACCATCAGGCCCAAGTTTCCTCTTGTATACCCATTTGCACCCAATAGGAACAATTCCTTCGGGAGGGTTAACAAGAGTCCAAACTTGGTTCACAAGCATCGAGTCTAACTCAGACTGCATTGCTTCAAGCCACAAATTAGAATCTGCATCGGAAATTGCCTCCTTGAAAGTACTTGGATCAGATCCAACAACTTGATCACCTTGATCATCTTCAAGGAGAAAACCATATCTCTCAGGAGCCCTAGGAACCCTTTCGGATCTCCTAGGTGCGACCATTTCTGGTACTGGCTCTGGAGGTGCGGGAGACTCACCTGGTACTTCGATTGGATCTCGAACCTCTTCGAGTTCTACTATTTTGACTTTTCTATCAAGTAAAAATTCCCTTTCAATAAAGGTGGCATTCCTAGAAACAAACACTTTTGTTTCGCTGGGATAGTAGAAGTAGTATCCAATGGAATTCTTTGGATACCCAATGAAGTAGCATAAGATGGATCTCGTATCCAGCTTATCTCTCACTGTCTGCTTCACGTAAGCAGGACATCCCCAAATCCTCATGTATGAGTACTTTGGTGGTTTGCCCATCCATATCTCATACAGAGTTTTATCCACTGCCTTGGTGTGGACATTGTTCAACAACATTACCGTCGTTTCGAGCGCATAGCCCCAAAACGAGGTGGGAAGTTCAGTGAAGCTCATCATAGATCGAACAATGTCTAACAGGGTTCGATTATGATGCTCCGCTACACCATTGAGCTGTGGTGTGGCCGGAGGGGTCCACTGTGCGAGAATCCCATTCTCTTTCAGATAGTCTTGAAATTCAGCACTTAATTATTCACCACCTCGATCAGATCGAAGTGCTTTAATACTTTTGCCTAATTGATTTTCTACTTCAGCCTTGAATTCTTTGAACCTTTCAAAGGATTCAGACTTGTGCTTCATTAAGTACAAGTACCCATACCTAGAGTAATCGTCAGTAAAGGTGATGAAGTATGTGTGACCGTATTTAGTACCAATATTAATGGACCACACACATCAGTATGGATAAAATCCAATAGGCCTTGAGCACGCTCACCCTTGCCCTTGAAGGGTTGCTTAGTCATCTTTCCCTTAAGACAAGACTCACAAGTCGGTAGGGAGTTAATATCTGACAGATCAAACATGTCACTCCTAAATAACTTGTTCATTCTACTTAGAGAAATATGACCTAGCCTAGCGTGCCAAAGTTGTGCTGGGTTCAAGTTATCGTGTTTCCGTTTAATTGTTGTTGTATGTGCTTCGACATCGTGAGTTGGAACGTCTTTCAATTTTAAGGTGTATAAATCGTTTTCGTGTTCCTCAATACCAATTAAACATTCATTCTTGTAAATATTGCAAATCGAATTAGCAAACATACAACAATATCCATCACTATCAAGCATAGAAACAGAAATAATGTTCTTTATTAATTCGGGAACAAACAAAACGTTTCTCAATAACAACTTAAAATCAGAAGACAGAAATAAATAAACATCTCCTATAGCTACTGCAACAACTCTTGCTCCATTGCCAAGCCTCAAGTGGGTCTCACCCTCTCTAAGACGTCGGCTTCTTGTCATCACCTGCAAATCATTGCAGATATGAGATCCACATCCGGTATCAAGTACCCAAGAAGTCGAATTAAGAGACATATTTATTTCAATATAGAACATACCTTTCGTAGTTCGCAACTGCTCGAGGTACTCCTTGCAGTTCCTCCTCCAATGCCCAGGCTTGTGGCAGTGGTGGCAAACATCCTCAGACTTGTTCGGCTTGGAAGCCTTTGCCTTTGGCTTCTTAGTGGGCTTTTCCTCCTTCGTAGGGGTAGAACGCTTCTTACCCTTGCGTCTGGGCCCCTTCTTCGCAGAGGAAGAAGAGCCCATAAGGAGGACGGGCTTGTCCTTCTTTATGGTTCCTTCGAACACTACAAGCATGTTAACCACCTTTTCAAGGGTGGCTGCCGGCTTGTTCATGTTGAAGTTAACCACAAAGGGGTCAAATGCAGCGGGTAGTGAGAGGAGAAGTACATCCACAGACAGCTCGTGTGGAAGTGTGATATCAAGGCCTGACAGCTTTTCAACGAGCCCAATCATACGAACCCCATGCTCGCGGACCGAAGTCCCATCGCGCATGCGGCTCGTCATAAGCTCCTTGACAGTCGTGAACCTCTCATGTCGAGAGTTCTCCCCGTACAGTTCTTTGAGATGGAAAAGTATGTCAGCAGCATACTTTGTCTTCTCAAAGCGCCGTTGCATTTCATTGGACATCGACGCCATCACATAGCATCGAGCTTTAACCTCGTCGTCCCACCATTGTTTAAGCGTAACCAGCTCCTCAGGGCTGATATCAGCAGGGGCTTCCTTCGGAGGGCACTTCTCTATCGTGTAAAGAAGCTTCTCCGAAGCCAACACAAGGTTGAGGTTGCGGAGCCAGTCTTGGTAGTTCAGACCAGTGAACTTGTTGCTATCCAGTATAGCAGCGAGTGGGTTTTTGAACGAAGACAATGTATAAGCAGTAATACTGAAAGAAAATAGACAATCATCACTAACTATATATAAAATAATCGCTAAGACATAAAACAAGGTCGTTAAGTTTTATGAATTATCCTCCCACTATTTTAACGATTTCACCACCCTCTAATGAAATCGAGAAAGCAAGTTTCTTTTGTTGGGTACACGGAGCCCAATCAAGCGATCATGGACCCGAATAATATCAGTCATCCATGACCCCCAAAAGGTAGTTTCCGATTGCAACCGGTGCAACCTTCATGTATTCACCTCACGTCCAGTAAGGGCCCAATAATATGACGCCGTTTACTATCACGTGTCAAGATGACCCATCAATGTTGAGTTGTGAAGGACGGTCCCCTTAACGTCCCCAATAATATGAGCCAACGTTAAAGGGAGTTCCAACCGACTCACAACAATAGTCAATGGCGTGGACAGCTTTCCGGCATACATGATCCCCTCAATAATATGAGCCGGGCCATGTATACGGGTAGCATCGGCGTACATTGTTGATGGAAGGTAGGGAAATTTAAACAAATTTAAATCCCCTTTGGTTTATCGAATAAACTTTTATCTTGATAATAGTTTTAAATCGTATTTAAAACGAGGGATTTTATCTTCGAAAATTTTGGTCTCATGCAATTTTAAATCAAAATTTAAAACATGCGGATTCAACATATATATCAAATATATAACTAACTTTGGGATGATCGATCGCGAGAGCTATGCGGTCCGTGGTTGCCAATCACGGACCTGGGTCCAATCCTAGGTGAAATGCAATATGCAATGCAATCCTATTACAATGCTTCCGGTTTTACAGATCTTCGGTCTTCAATATCTTGATCGTCATTGTCCACCGTCTTCGGATGTCCTCCCACTAAATCTAGTAATTTACATTTAAATATACCATGACATACAAGGGATACATTTTTCAAGGGGTGGGAACGGGCCACAAACAGGCCCACTTAAAATGATAATCAATAATATTTACAACCGAATCACTAAACCTATCGCATACACCTAACAAATTGGGCACGGCTCTCGATCATCCCAATCATGCAGATAATCTAATTAACATGCATAATTTAAATAATCAAATTATTTATCCACAAAATCATATTTTAATTACGAAATCGCATTTTATAAATAAAATCGTATTTTGTCGATAAAATCAAATTTTAATCAACAAAATCATATTTAATTTATAAAATCATATTTCAAAATTAAAATCGTATTTTGCAATTTAATTGCATCAATTTGGGTTTAAAAACAATTTTAGGCCCAAAAATCTCAAAACCTAGAAGCAAAAATTCAGCCGTCGCAACGACGCCGGAGATTTTCCGGACGACGGCCACCGCCAATATAGCGTGCGGCGCATGGCCGCACGCTGCCGCGCCAAGCGCGGCGTCTTCAAGCGCCATCGTGCGCCATCGCATGGCGCACAGCCGCGACCAACGCGCAACATCTTGCGCACGGGTTGCTGGACAACGTCGACCATCGTGCGGCAAGTGCACGGTACAGCGGCTGACGGCAGATCGCGCAACAATTTCGTGAAGCTGCGCCCAGCTCTCGCAAACGGTCGGCCAGCGATCGGCCAGTGGTTGTGCATCCTTGCACGAAGCTACAGAAACCATTGTCGCAACGGTGCGTGAACCAGGGCCAATTCACGTCCGCCAAGCGCGGCCAGCGCTCATGCTTTGTGCGCGATCTCGCGCACGGAGGGGCGCCGCCATGCGCGGCGGCGCCGTGGTTGGTTTCAAAAAATTTTTTTCAATCGATTCGCAATTTCAAGATTAGATACAATAAGGCAGCAATTGTATTGATCAGAACCCACTGTTGGGGAACCGTGGCGGATCCGGATCTCGTCTCCCGGCGAGGCAGCGGAAGAACAAAATTGGGCCGAGAAACGTTCAATATAATTCAAAACAATGACACAATATGAACCATTCATAGGGTGTTTAGGCAGTTACCTTGCTGGCGTCTAGGCGCCTGACTCCGACCAGTTTCACGAGGAAACCGGCACTTCACGGTAGGTGGTGGTAGATTACGTCAATCAGGTCCACGACCGGAAGGGAGACTCCTTCGTCAGCCTGCACTAGAAGGCCTAACGAGATCGGCACGGACGGAAACTCCTCGAAATGTTGGCCGGAACAAATTCCGGCGTGGGAGGCGGCGGCGGCGGCGATTTGGGAGAGTAGGGAGGCGTGTGCTTTTAGGGTTAGGGTTGTGTAATCAAGTGTCAAGTCTTTTGATTAAATCCTCTAAGTCTATTTAAATAGACTAGTGATAGACTTGGACCGGCCCAACGGGCTCGGGTCCAATGTATGAACATTCGGTTCATCCCTATCACCGTGACTTCATCATAACTCCGATCGCCGATCAGATCGGACCGATCGAATCAGTTTCCAAAAATGAATATTATGATCTGAAAAACCATTTTTCAGAACCCCAATGCAAAATGACCGTTTTGCCCCTCAACAGCGGGAAATCACGATTTCACCCCTGTTGACTTTTAGGAAGTCGCACTTCCCAAAATCCTCTTCCCATGCACAACACATTGAGCTCGGTTTCCGTGCGGGAATTTCGAATCCAGTACTTGTGTGACCCTCAAAGGTTCAGGGATACAGCTAGCCGTTCACCCACAACCATTGTGGCTCCGGAATCACAATTCCGGACTTGCCCAACGGATCATGGTAAGAGCGTCTAGCAACATCGCCCCATGATCACCTAGGTATCACTGATAGTGCCTGCAAGAACCAGTTGGTCATGGTTAGCGTACAGTACGGTCCTTTCAATCCATATATCCCGATCAGATCAACGACCATTGGTAAATCGAGAGTCGCTAAAGATCCGATAGCTATGCATACATCTTGGAGATCGAATAGTGACATCGAGTGTAACTAGGTAAACCCATTTACCTAAAACACTTCTAATACTCTGGCCGGAGATTTATACACTATTATCCCCTCAGATAGCATAGGATATCCACGAATGTCTGCGAGCGGTGAATCCTCGACAACGATGCATCGACTCCTACACGCATCGGGGTCTCACCCAATCCCATCGCCTAATGACCCCAAGTGAGTCGGTAAACGAGTCAAAGTGAGACGCCTATCATGTAGAGTCTCAATGACGTTTCGAGTCGTGAGGACTAATCAGTACAACCAAGACCTCGGACTTATCCACTCGACAAATGGTAACCATTTGGAAAGTCCGAACGAGGGTAGTTCGATAGATCACCAGGTCACTATCTATCTGCATGCTCAGAACAACACAATGTTCCCTACCAATGAAACATGGTACTTCGCATCGCAGATACTAGTCTCATGCTCGGGCGGCCTTATCCTCATTTTGACGGCCCAATCGACTAGGAACTAATTCAGAATACACAGTGACTATTAGATGTGTTTCATGATAGCCGTCATACCCACTATCACATCTAACATACACTATAGCGCATTCTAGGTCTTTACTCAACGCAATTGTTAATCATCATACAACACAATGAAAGTAAAGAATGTCATAAACAAATGCGAATATCATACATAAAGATCGTTTCATACAAGAGTCTATGAACCCACACGCCACAAGTTTTGCTCGTGCGAGGTAGTTTTGGACTCCTCTCGAAAAGCTTTGTCGATTACTACCATTCTTGGGGGATGTGGTAAGCTAGAGCAAGGTCGCGAAGTTACTGTCTTGGCCGTGTGTTCGCTGTGAGCAGGTAGCTTTGAATTGTTGTAAGATCTTGGCTTTAGTGTATTGTTTTAAGCTTCCGATTGTGTAGTATTGTTGGGATTGAGCGCTGGTTGAGAGTGTCTCCCGGCCGTGAGTCTGTGTTTGTATCCCGTAAGAATTATGTACGCTGTTGGTTAATAGGCTTTTACCAGAGTCTTCGGGATTTCTTTCAGTGCTAATTATAGCTCAGAAGTATTGAATTTAATGTACGGATTCGAGCTTGATATTGCTGGGAATTGGCGTGAGATTGAATTCTAGATGGCTGTTGTGTATTGAGGTGGATGTTGCTGTGTGCATACGTGATTTCTGTTGATTGTTTAGCTGCCCTGTTATGCATACACGCATTTCCCATATTGCATTCATATTGTTATTACAGCCATTGTTCGTATCTTGTATTGCTGTTGTTGATTCTTACCAGGATGCGAGGGCGAGCGGCAATACCGCACTCTCATCTCCCTGCTGGGATCGTTAGCCACCATGCACCGAGTGGTTAACTACCACAGTTCATGGGTGAGGCAACGGCAGGTTGAGTTGTATGATGCATCTGGTATTCGGGTGTTGTTTCACGGCGAGTGTCTCATTACCACACTTTGAACACACCTCATGGCCACTGTTGTTGCAGATTCTTGGAGCTGTGCTTGAGTTCCTTACCTCCCTTGTTGGTTGAGCCTTTGGGTTGTTATCCGGTGTCTCATGCATAGCATCTGCATTTATCTTATGCATTCTTTTAGCTTTATCTGTTGCTCTCCGTACTGGGGTTTGACCCCATGTCCCTCTGGGGCTTGGTTTGTTTCCGTGTTTGTGTTGTTTTCAGGAAACCCAGGTTCTACAGTCTGGTCGTGGTTTTAACCCAGCTGGTGGTGCCCCAGGAGGTGGCTAGCACGTCCCAGTTGCATATACTTGGTTTGTTTCCGTGTTTGTGTTGTTTTCAGGAAACCCAGGTTCTACAGCTGGTCGTGGTTTTAACCCAGCTGGTGGTGCCCCAGGAGGTGGCTAGCACGTCCCAGTTGCATATACCATACTTATATATATGTATCAGTTAGCCAGGGGGATGCCCTGCGCTTCGTCGTTGTACCCTTAGTGGAGTGTGATACATGTTTTGGTTGTTGTATGTTATATTGTGGTTGTTGGATTTTAAACCGGGATCTATTTTGAGTATCGCTCTATTTTTAATTATATGTTTTAAACCGTCGGGCCTAAAAAGCGAAAATTTTACCCACTTTTTGATATGCTTCCGCATGTGTTTGGGTTTTTACTCTGTTTAGAGCACGAGACCTGACAGTTGTATTTTAAATTATATGTTTTAATCATCAGGCCAAAGAAAAAATTTTAAGCCACTTTTGTATGCTTCCGCTATTATTTTACGTGGTTTAACTCTGTGTTGTGCACGAGGCCTGACATTTTTGGTATCAGAGCTTAAGCTGGGATAAGCTCGATTTATTTTGATCACACTGAGTCTAGGAACAGTGTTGTGTGTTGCATGTGCTTCATTATGTGATCTAATTGCTTCATTTGATTGTGTTGTATCTGTTTTGTTGTGACCTTACCATATTAGTGTTTCTTAGATTCCGCCTAGACGTAGGGGTAGAGGTAGAGGGCAGATTCCGGAAGAGTCTGAAGGTCAGAACGAAGGTGATCAGCGTAGTTTTCCCCTCCGTGGACGCGGTAGGCGAGCTGAGGATGAGGTTGACGAGTGGGATGCTCGTGTGAACGATATGGAACTCGTTATGGCGAGGTTTTAGCGTATGAATCATCAGGTTTCCAATGGGGATGAGTCTAGTGCTGATGCAGATTCGTGGGTGCAGCGTGTCACGGGTTTGTTTATCCGTGTGCAGTATGATGACGAACTTAAGTTGAGTTTTGCTACTTTTTCAGTTGAGGAAAGGTGCGGAGCGTTGGTGAAGAGGCGCTTCGAGGCTTTGGAAGAGACTGGAGTAGGGATTTTGTGGGACAATTTTTGGGTAGCTTTTCGTCAAGAGTATGTCCCGGAGTCCTATGTGAACGCTCGTGAGCGTGAGTTTGATAATTTGGAGCAAGGCTCTATGTCTGCGAGAGAGTATGCCCATAGGTTTTCTTCCCTTCTTGCGTATGTGCCGCATATTGCTGGCCGAGAGAGAGCGAAGAGAACTAGGTTTCTTGAGGGGCTGAATGAGGAGTTGTATTTTTTGGTTTTGGCGAGTTCAACAAAGAGCTATGCGGAGGCGGTGGACAGTGCGATAGACATTGAGGAGGGTTTGAGGAATCGTCGGTCTCGTGTTAGGCCGCAGGTGGCGTAGAGTAGTCGTCCAGTGGTTCAAGGAGCGCAACCTTCCCAGTCGTCTCAGTCATCTCAGCCACCCCAGCAGCAGAAGTTAGCTCAGCAGTCGGGACGCCAGAGGTTTAGGCCTCGTGGCCACCAGTTCAAGAAGAAGGCAGGTTTTAGTTCTTCTGGTTCTGATAGTTCTAGCAGTGTAAGCCCTAGGGCAGAGTTTTGTGGCTTTTGTGGAGGCAAACACCCTTTGACCCAGTGTGTTGGAGTGCAGGGTTCGTGTAACATCTGTGGACAGTATGGGCACTTTGCGAGAGTGTGTCCGTTGGCTAGATCTCAGCAAGCTGCAGCTTCACCTCAGGGACGTGGTGGATCTTCTAGAGGTCGTCCTTTTTCGGTGCCTCAGTCTAGAGTGGGAGAGACATAGTTTAGCCCGTCTCAGCAGCCTGATCCATCGCGTTTCGGACAGTCTTCCCAGCAAAATTTCTCAGTTCCCCAGCAAGCCCAGGTGAATGACATTACGAGGGAGAAAGTGAAGGGCACGCCGAGCGGAGTGATTGCAGGTATTTTCTCTGTCTTTGATTTTCCTGCACGAGTATTGTTTGATACTGGCACATCGCATTCGTTTATTTCTGATGCATTTGTGGTTGAGCATGGTTTGCATACCACCTCTTTTCGCAATGTTGTCTCTGTTGCAACTCCGGCTGGCACGAGCCTGTACTCCCGAGAGGTTTTGTTTAATGGAATTTTGAGGTTTGGTGAGAATGCTTTAGTAGCGAATTTGATTTGTTTGGTGTTATGGGATTTCGACTGTATAGTGGGAATGGATGTGTTGTTGAGTTTTAGGGCTCGGTGGATTGTTTCCATGGCATTGTGCGTTTTAGGCCTCAGTTTGGCGAGAAGTGGAACTTTTATGGCCATGATTCCCAGTCAAAGATTCCTTTGGTCTCTGTGATGGAGATGTTTAGTCTGTTGTCTTTAGAGAACTGGATTTATGATTTATGCGTTGGACCGTATCGTTTAGCACCTGCAGAGTTGAGGGAGCTTAAGGTGCAGCTTGACGACTTGCTGGAGAAAGGTTTTATTAGGCCTAGCATGTCACCATGGGGAGCTCCGATTTTGTTTGTGAAGAAGAAGGATGGCACTATGAGGATGTGCATCGATTTCCGCCAACTGAATAACGCTACTGTGAAGAATAAGTACCCTTTGCCTAGGATTGATGATTTGTTTGATCAGTTTCAAGGTTCTGCCGTGTATTCAAAGATCGATTTCGGTCGGGGTACCAACAGTTGCGGATTAGAGAGCAAGATGTTGCGAAAATTGCGTTTCGTATGAGGTACGGGCATTATAAGTTTCTGGTTATGCCTTTTGGTTTGACGAATGCCCCTGCAGTTTTCATGGACTTGATGAATAGAGATTTTCGAGAGTACATCGATCAGTTTGTGATTGTGTTTATCGATGATATCTTGGTGTACTCGAAGACTCTGATGGAGCACCAGGAGAATTTGAAGATTGTTCTCCAAACTCTTCGAGACTCGCAGCTGTATGCTAAGTTTTCTAAGTGCGATTTCTGCTTATATAGAGTTGTGTTTCTGGGTCATGTGATTTCAGCAGATGGGATTTCTGTGGATCCCAGTAAGGTGGAAGCTGTTGTCAATTCGGATCGTCCCATGAATGTGTCAGAGATTCATAGTTTCTTGGGTCTGGCTGGCTATTACCATCGTTTTATCGAGGGATTTTCTGGTATAGCTAAGCCGGGGACGCAGTTGACTTAGAAGGATAAGAGTTTTTTTGGACTGAGCAATGTGAGAGTAGTTTTCAATTGCTCAAGGAGAAGCTAACTTCTGCGTCTGTGTTAGCTTTGCCGTGTGGTTCAGGTGGTTTTGTTGTTTGTTCAGATGCTTCTCTCAATGGATTTGGCTGTGTGTTGATGCAGAATGGTCGAGTCATTGCTTATGCCTCTCGGCAGTTGAAACCGCATGAGACTCGATACCCAGTTCATGATTTAGAGCTAGCAGCCGTGGTCTTTTCTTTGAAGATTTGGCGCCACTGTCTGTATGGTGAGCAGTTCGTGGTGTATTCGGACCACAAGAGTCTCCAGTTTTTGTTTTCTCAGTCAGATCTGAGTATGAGATAGCGTAGATGGATGGAACTGCTTAAGGATTTTGATTGTGAGATCCAATACCAGCCTAGGAAAGTTAATGTAGTGGCTGATGCCTTGAGTTGGAAAGCTCAAGTGGCGATGCTTGCATCTGTGCAGATTTCGAAGGTGCATGAGCATTTAAGCACTACTGGTGGCGTTTTTACCCCGCTGAGAATTATGTTGTGGTGTCTTCTTTCCAATTTGAGCCACAGATTGTTGCGAGCATTAGAGCTGCTCAAAGGACAGATCCTTCCATCCACGAGCTAAAACTGAAGGTTAGAGCTGGTCAGATTGAGGAGTATTCT
This sequence comes from Dorcoceras hygrometricum, assembly GCA_001598015.1. Taxonomy (NCBI): domain Eukaryota; kingdom Viridiplantae; phylum Streptophyta; class Magnoliopsida; order Lamiales; family Gesneriaceae; genus Dorcoceras; species Dorcoceras hygrometricum. Next base: position 88,604 of record KV014858.1, read on the forward strand.
GTCTCTCCTGATAGTTGTATGAGATTCCGTGGCAGGTTGGTTGTACCAAATCTGATTGATTTGAAGGAAGAGATCCTTAAAGAAGCGCACTGCAGTAGGCACAGTGTTCATCCAGGTATGAGGAAGATGTATTATGCCTTAAAGTCTCACTTCTGGTGGGCTGGTTTGAAGAGCGAAGTTGCTGATTTTTTGGCTAGATGTCTGAATTGTCAGCAAGTCAAGGCTGAAAGGATGAGACTTGGTGGTCTATTGCAGAGTCTGGAAGTGCCCCAGTGGAATTGGGAGCACATAGCGATGGATTTTGTGACGCATATGTCTCGTTCCAGCAGAGGATGCGATGCTGTGTGGGTTGTTATCGATAGATTGTCGAAATCTGCTCACTTCATTCCCTATGGTATGACGTTTTCTTTGAAGGAAATGGCGAAACTGTACGTGGATTTTGTGGTGCGTTTACATGGTGTGCCTGTTTCCATTGTCTCAGACAGAGATCCGAGATTTACTTCCAGGTTTTGGAAGAGTTTGCAGACAGCTTTATGTTCCAGATTGGCTATGAGTACATCATATCACCACTGAAACAGATGGCCAATCTGAGAGGACTATCCAGATTTTGGAGGATATGCTAAGAGCTGTAGTGATGTACTTCGGTGGTAGCTGGCAGGATTCACTGTCTTTGGTTGAGTTTTCTTACAATAACAGCTACCAAGTAACGATTGGCATGGCACCGTTTGAAGCACCATATGGCAGGAAGTGCAGGTCACCTGTGTGTTGGGAATAAGTGGGTGAGAAGCAGTTGCCTTCTCCAGAATTTGGGCAGCAGATGATAGATCATGCAGATCTGATTCTCCAGCATATGAAAGATGCACAAGATCGCCAAGCCAGTTATGCGAATAAGAGGCGTAGGCCATTAGAGTTTCAGGTTGGTGATCGTGTTTTCCCGAAAGTTTCTACTTTTCGTAGTGTTTTGCGATTTGGTCTCAGGGTAAGTTAGCTCCTCGTTATGTTGGACCATATGAGATGTTAAGGGGATTGGCCCTTTGGAATATCGGTTGTTGTTGCCACCAGATTTGTCTTCCTTACATGATGTGTTTCATGTTTCGATGGTGAGGATGTATGAGCCAGATCCATATCATGTGTTGAGGACAGACGAGGTAGAGCTTGATCAGACCTTGAGCTATGTTGAGTACCCCTTGCAGATTCTGGATAAGAAGGAGAAACAGCTGAGGAACAAGACCATTCCCTTAGTGATGGTTCAGTAGAGCAAGCATGGTAGAGAGGAAGCTACCTGAGAACTGGAAGAGAAGATGCATCGTGAGTGGCCACATCTGTTTGAGTGAGTGTTGTTTCAGTTATTAGTAGCTAGTTTGTTCCTTGTTTTTACAGTGGTTGGTTGTTGGTTCTTTGTTATTTCCTGGTAGTTGTTGCTTAAGCTCTTTTTCCCAGTTATCTTGAACTCGTGTTTTGGAGTTGATTGATTTCGGACAAAATCCTGTTTTAGTGGGGGAGAGATGTGAGACCCGAAAGCTGATGAGATTAATTGAGTTAATTAATCGGGTTTTATTCAGATCAGATTTGAGTTGTTATGCTTGGAGAGGCTATCGGGTTTTGTTTTAGTCCTTAGAATAGTTTTGGAGAGTTAGAGTTTGGCACGGAATCTGTTCAGTAGTGAGTGGGTCATCGCTGATTGCTAGCGTTCAGCAGTGGTGACATAAGCAGTTGTCGCTGAGTGGTTGTGTGCAGCAGTCGTAACGTGATCTATTGTCGCTGAGCAGTAGAGAGTGCGCTAGCGAGTTTCAGCAGTGAGTAGCTGAATGTCGTCATTTGGATTAGTTGGAACGCCAACATTTGGATTAGCGGAGGAGACTCAGCAGTAAGCAGCATTGGGCTTCAGTAGTGTGAGAGATCTGATGTTGCGTTGCGAATAGATGTTGGTTAGTTGTTCAGCAGTGAGTAGCGGATGACGAGTCTAGTTGCGACAGTAGTTCTCTGCGACAGCGTTTGAGTTAGTAGAAATCTGTTTTGGCTTAGAGAGAGATCTGTTGAGAGATCTGGATCTAGCGGGAAAATTAGCTGTGATAGCTTAAGTTTTCGGTGGATCTGTTCCTAGTTCTGTCAGCAGTGAGATTTAATAGGGAGCTTGTTCTTATTCTCTATTATTGTTCCCGACACTTAGAAATATTTCCCGATAGTAATCTCTGTCGCGATATCCTAGCTACTGTTCACCGAACCTTATCTTCTTCGATTGCCGATGGTAGACAGCTCCGATTGAAGTAAGAGTGGTAGCATTGGACTCCTCTTGCTAAGACGCTTCGTTTGGATATAGCTTTTGGACGTTTGCTTGAAGTTGGTGAGGTGCACGAAGACATCTCCCTCGTGTAGTTTGTTAGCATTTCCGTCCTAGCTTGTTGGGGTAAGTGTTCAGACCCTGTCTTGTGTTGTTTAGAGCTCTCTGCTGAGTTAGTTGGGGTAGGATAGCGCTGGTTGAGTTCGTAGCTCCCAACTGTTGCTTTTCTTTGCTTCGGTCCTTGAGTAGTTCCTTGAGTTGGCTTAGCAGGTGGTGGATCTGCGTTTCTTGGACTTTGTTTGTAGTAATTGTTGCACATAATATTTGAGGTACGAATGTGAGCTTTTCTTACAGCGTGGATTTGGCATGGATATTATGTGTAATTTTGTGTCTGTTCTATATTGTTATTGCTTGCATATGTTTCATGATTTATATGGCAAGCTGTTGCATTGCATATACATCTGTCATATCCAGTCCAGATCTTGTAGCCTTGCGTTGTTCTCCTGTTCTGTTGCATGCCAGGATGCGAGGGCGAGTGGCAGTACCGCACTCTCATCTCCCTACTGGTTTTAGTTAGCCACTATGAGCCGAGTGGTTAACTACCACAATTCATGAGTTAGGCAACGGCAGGTTGAGCAGTTGTGAAGCATCTGGTATCGGGTGTGGTGTAGAGATGAGTGGGTAATTCCCATATTCTTGTTCACACACCATGGCCACTATCTTTACAGAATCTGTTGTAAGATGTTGATCTATGCCTAAGTTCTTTGGCTCCCTGTTGTGGTTGTAGCCTTCGGCTGTTGCCATGTTCCTCATGCATAGAATCTACATTTTATCTGTTGCTGTCTATTGCTGTTTTTCAGTTGCTCTCCGTACTGGGGTTTGACCCCGATGTCCTTTGGGGCTTGTGTTTGTTGCCTGTATGTTGTTTCAGGTTTCCCAGGTTTCTCTGCTGGTCGTGGCTTAGACCCAGCGGGAGGTGCCCCACGAGGTGGTTAGAGTGTCCCAGTTAGCGTATAGCATATATGTACTAGTACTATCACCCGGGGAATGCCCTGTGCTTGTGGGATTCATTTGTATGCTGTAGTACTTGTTTTTGTTTAAATGTTGTACTGTTGTACTGAGTGTTTGTAAATGGGATATTTTAAGTATGATTGTATTTTCAATTATATGTTTTAATCGTCAGGCCAAAGCGAAAATTTTAAGCCACTTTTGTATGCTTCCGCTATTATTTTTTGTTGGATCTGTTTTTACAGATCCTGATTAAGTTTTGAATTACACAAAACCTGTTATTGTGATTCTAACAATTCTATTAAAGTGTACAGGTTTTTAGAAACAAAGAAGACATTCAGCAGCAGCTATAATTGTCCAGCAGTTGGTTCGCAATATAAATGATCAGCAGATGGTTTGGTGTTCATGGAATCAGCAGTTGAATTAGCATAGGAGACGTCCAGAGTTGATTCAGTTGTTTGGTAATCAGGCGGAGGCCAAGAAATCAGCTGGAGCATGATAATCCTTCTGGAATGATAACAACCAGCTGAAGAGCTAAAGTGCGAAGCGAACCAGCTGGATCATGTATTAAGAAGCTTGCTGGAGAAGAAGAAGATTCAAGTTATAAGTACTGCTGACGAATCTGTTAGCAGTCGCAAAGATATAAGTACTGTTGATGAATCTATCAACAGTCGCTATCCAAGAAGCAAGAAGAAGAAGATTTCATTTATAAGTACTGTCGATGAATCTATCGACAGCCGCCATTCTTGAAGCTTAGAAGAAGCGCAAGCTGGAGCTGGAGCGAAGAAGAAGATCAGCTGGAGCGTAAATTGTAGATGACATCAGCAGTGACGTCATCATTCAGCAGGAAGCTACAGTTGGATATCAGCAGATGAGAAGTTGCGCTAGATATGGAATGAGCTGTGATGACATCAGCCTTGATGTCATCACAATCAGCAGATAACTTCCAGCAGATGAAGCGAAGCGCAAAAGCTGAAGCGACGTCGTGTTGAGATTCAGCAGATGGATTAGTTGTTGATGACGTCATTGATGACGTCATCCAGTCGCAAGAATCAGCAGGTAGCTTGCATTCCAGACGCAAGAGGAAGCGACGTCGTAGAGGAGATCCAGTCGCAAGCTACAGTGCAATCAGCAGATGCTTTTTGAAGATAGCAAAACGATGTCGTTTACATAAGTTGATACAACAGCGTTTTGCTCTTACGCTAAAGATTCAGCAGGAAGACTTTGCGTTGTTATTTCAGCAGTCGAAGATACAGTGTCCAGTCGCAACGCAAAGATATCCAGTCGCAAGATGAATTCCAGACGCAAGCAACAGCAGCATCCAGTCGAAGAGTTTATTTGAATCAGCTGTTGCTAATCAACCAGTCGCAAGCTTTGCATATTCAGTCGACTTGGTTCCCAGGCGCAAAGAATTGAAGAAGTAGCAAGGCGCAGCAGTCGAAGGAATTAATCAGCAGCGAAGCAGTTGACGAATTATCAAAGCTGGATGTCAACTGCTGAGCTTAATTCAAAATGGAGAAAGCGACAGAAGCCTGCAAAAGAAAAGGACACAAGTACTGTTCTTCTGGTGGTACTTTACAGAGGAGCGTTGCACTAAAATGGAAAGAAGACAAGATAGCCTTCTGGAGCGCTGAAGAGTTTTGGAAGCTTTCCAACGGGAAGAATTTTACAGAGGCTATATATTCGAGGTAACGCCCATTGTTGAAGTGTTCGTGAGTTCGTCGATGTGAGTGGTCAATCGACGAAGTTGGTGCAACTACACACTGTGGTAGAATTACATTGTTTATACAGTGCACCAACATAGGGAAAAGAAAAGAAGATGAAACAGTCGACAATCATTCTTGAGAGGAGCTTATTGTGTCGACTGTTGAATCTAGATTAGCTTGTATTAGAGCAATTCCCTAGTGTGTGAGAAAAACAGAGAGTTGAGCGTTCATTGTATCAATCTCACACACCCGGATTCATTCACATCTATGTGTGAATGAATCTCGAAATATGTTCACAGTTCCCGTCCAAGCATGAAGACGTAAAACTCTTGTGTATGTAGTCAGTCACACAGTTGAGGCTGTTGTGCAGTTATGAAGTAGTGGATCCTTCCGAGGTGGTAGAAGGGGAGATGTAGGATGTTGATATCCGAACTTCCATAAACAAATATGCTGAGTATCGTGCTCTGTTATTCATTCAGTATTGCATATTTACTTAGCACGCATTGCACGTTTACATATCAGCACTTGCTTGTATTTAGCATTCGCATTAACAGTTCAGCTTAGCATTTCATTTCAGCAGCACACAAGCACGCAAGTCTTGAACAGATTTATGTTGTACATAAATCTGTTTGAGTTGTTTTAAAATATAGGATT